>QEPC01000978.1:2769436-2780036 GCA_003113815.1 Sphenodon punctatus | reverse complement strand
TTCATTGGCTTATTCGGTAGACTTGTACTGAATCATCTGTTTTGGTAGACCTGCATTTCATTATTTGCTGTTGTTCATTAAACTTTATTATTATTTTTTTGAACATTTGTTGTTTAAATAGAAGCAATTCTTTTGTTTACTGTTTTGTAGTATACACGGACAACATGGTGGCAAAGGCCTACGTGAAACATCAAGGGGGATCGAGATCCGAAGCGCTCCACCAGATAGCATCCATCCTCGTCAGGTGGGCAGAGGGCAACTTGGAGTCACTCAGGGCAATTCACATCAAGGGCCAAGCCAACACCCAAGCCGACTGGCTCAACCGCATACAGCTGGACCAGGGAGAATGGTCTCTTCACCCCTTGGCATTCAGGGCCATAGTCAGACAATTGGGACCTCCCTCGATCGACCTGTTCGCCTCTCCAGACAACGCAAAGACTGAGAACTTCGTGTTCCGGCACCCGAATCACAAAGCAATCGCCTTCGACGCGTTGAACTGCATCTGGCCTCAGGGACTCCTCTATGCATTTCCCCCATTCCCGCTCATCCAATGGACAATAACAAAAATCAGGAAGGAGCGGGCAACCACCATTCTGATCGCTCCCTACTGGCCACAGAGACCGTGGTTTGTGGACTTACAGGATCTCAGTCCGGAGCCCCCGCTCAGACTGCCAGTCATGCCAGACCTACTATCTCAGGGCCCGGTCCTTTACAACAAGCCAGAGACTCTCAAACTGACAACCTGGAAATTGAGAGGAGAGTGTTAAGAAAGCTAGGCTATTCCAGGAAAGTCTTGGACACACTGCTCCAGTCCAGACGACCGGCAACTAGGCGCGTTTACCAGAGTACCTGGGCCACCTTTGCTAGACGGTGCAAGGTTAAGCTTGTTAGTCCAGAGAAGGCATCCATCAAAGTAGTCTTAGACTTCCTGCAGGAGGGGCTAGAGAGGGGGTTGAAACCTAACACCCTTCAGAGACCAGTAGCAGCCCTAAACGGTGTTCTAGGTACAATAAAAGGCTGAAAGATTTCTGGGCACCCACATGTGGTGTGCTTCCTTAGGGCAGCAAGAATCATATCCCCGCCGGTGATGCACCGGTTTCCATCATGGAACCTGAACCTCCTTCTGAGGGCTCTTACTAAGATCCCCTTTGAGTCTCTGGGCGAGGTTTCACTATACTATGTGTCCCTAAAGATAGCGTTCCTCGTAGGCATCACCTCGGCTAGGAGGGTCTCAGAGCTGGGGGCTCTATCTATGGACCCGGCTCTGTGCTCCTTCAAGGAGTCTTCGGTGACCCTGAGACTGGATCCAGCTTTCAGTCCCAAAGTGAATACCCGTTTTCATAGGGAACAGGAGGTTATTCTCCCCTCGTTCTGCCCAAATCATTCTTGCCCCTGGCTCACTCTAGATGTCAGGAGAGCCCTAAAAATTTACCTTCACAGAACAGGCGTCTTTAGAAAGACCTCAGCTCTGTTTGTGTCATATAGCCCTCAGAGGAGGGGTTTGAAAGCTTCCAAATCCTTAATAGCCAGATGGATGACACTCTGTATTACTGAAGCCTACAAGGCAGAAGGGAAGCTTCCCCCAGCGGAGGTATTTGCTCACTCTCTTAGGAGTGCAGCAACTTCACAGGCCTTTCGTAGTATGGCTTCCTATGGGGAAATCTGCCACGCAGCAGCATGGTCTTCGGTGCATTCCTTTACAAGGCACTATAGGATTCCACTGCAAGACTTGGCCGATGCAGCCTTCAGGAGACGGGTACTGCAGGCGGTCCTATAGCGAGTACTTGAGTACTCCATCAGGCTGCAGGCATCTACCGGGACCTTCCTCCTTGAGTTTCTCCCTCCCTCTGAATAGGACTTGGATACTACTCTGGTACGTCCCTACTGTCTTGACTGGACGGCCAGGAGGATCCCCGGTGAGAAAGGAAAATTGGGCACTTACCTCTGAATTTTTCTTCTGCGGGGGATCCTCCTGGACGGCCAGTCCCCACCTGGAGTGAGGTCAACTCTGTGGTGTGTTCGGGGGACTCTGGCCTAGGGACCCGGATGCCCCTCTGACCTCAGTTGACAGGGGTTCGGGTCTGTTTAACAGGGGCGGAGTTACATTAGCCCCGATAGTTTAGGTTAGAAAGTATAAGGTTACATGAGGAGTAGAGCTCGACAAGACTGAGGAGCTGAGGATAGATCCCTCCTAGCAGGCTCCTCAAAAATTGTCTGCCTCCTACTGGTAGTTGGCGGGATCTACCCTACTGGCCTGACTGCCCGTCCAGGAGGATCCCCTGCAGAAGGAAAATTCAGAGGTAAGTGCCCAATTTTCCTCTCTTCCCCCCCCCCCCCAAAAAAATAAATAAATCAGCCCTTCCACTCTTTTAATTGTATTTCCAAGGTACCTCTATTTTGGGCAGCCTTTGGGCATGCATGAGGCTCTTAGACCTGTGCACCATGCTTTCAGAAGGAGTCCCCCAGAGTGGCTGCTTGTCACCAACCTGATGTGTGATACATCCAGCCAAATGGGCTTTTCCTGCCCCATTGCTGGATGTGGAGGTTCTTGCTCATCTACTTCACGATCTGCCTCTTGGCATTTCTGCTTGCTGAGTCTCTGCCTACCATTGGGTAGTTGGATTTCAGATTATTCTTCTCCCAGATGCATCAGTTTTCATTTTTCAAGTTTAAAGTTCATCTTACTTCCTTTCCATATTTTAATGTAACCTCTGTAGGTCCCTTTTGTATATTTCTTTGTCTTCTCCAGTGTATGCAACCTCTCCCAATTTAGTACCATAATTCCAGCTAGGGTAAGTTTCCCGTCACTTCATGGTGATTCTCTGCGTGTACATCCTTGATTCCTAGAACCTCCTTTTGTTCTGAGCAGCTGGCTTTACAGCTGTACTTTGCTTTTCTTAAAAAATAAATACTTTTTCAAAGGTTTCCTGACTTCAGACTAGTATAAAGACCTGCTTCTAAATGATTTTATATGCTATCACCTATGTGGGCCCCTTGTTTATGGTCTTGCATGTTACATTAGGAACTTGATCATCTGCAGAGCTAACTGTTGCTTCACTAAAAACTTGGCAGTATGCTATATATCAGGAGTCTTGGTAACACAGTTCTGGAGCCTTGGGCTTCCATCAGTTATGATTTTGCCACATTTAAAGTCAAGAGATCATTTTGCTTTGCAGTACCCTTGGATTCTTTTTCTTGTCTTTTCATTTAGTTGCAAAACTCCCACAGCAGGTTTCAATTTGGATTGGCAAGGTTCTCTTGTATTTGTAAATGTTTTTCTCCCATGAAATAAAATAGGATAGGTTTAATTGCAGATAGTCAAAGCACTTAGTGATTGTCGATAACCAAAGCTATGGTTTCCAAGTAAACTTGCAGCACAAGATTAAAGTGTTTTCTGAAGTCCCTGCGCAAAATCTATAGTAATTGTAATTGTTACTATAGGTTTAATTCTGTTCTCCATTCTCTCTTTGTGTGGCATAGAAAGTTTATCGGACAGCGCAACTGCTTTTAGCAACCGATCCAAACAGCTCCGACGACAGATGTGGTGGCGAGGCTGCAAAGTAAGTCGGGGAAAGGGGCAGGAATGAATTTCATACTATGGGTTTATAAAATGTGGCCCTACAGAGAGACTTAATGGTGTCTTGACAGGGGTAAAAATGGAGCACATTGCAATCTTGAATCAAGTGCTGTGACCAAAGTGCCATGCTTGGTCATTGTACGGCTTGGAATGCTAATCACTGAAGACTAAGGTCAGTCCACCCAGTTAATGTACAATACTCACTGTAGTCAGGGCACCAGGATGTGGGTGGATGTTATAGTAAATGACTTACGAAATGGGTCCATCTTTGGAAAAGACCACTGGAGGAAAGGAATCCAGGTGAGGATGTTAAAAAAAGGGACTCTGAAACTGAAACTAGGTAGATGTAGCATATAGTCAGGGACTGCACAGTTCACTGCACAAAAAAATCTTAAATTCTGCAACCAGTGAAGCCAAATTCTGCAAATTCACCATGAGCATTAATATTTGCATAATTAACTTGATTTGCATAACTTTGCATGCTGGGAAGCAAATTTGCAACAGGTTTGACATAGAATCACAACTTTGCTAATCAAACACAATTCAAATCCTCTGGAATCTCAGCACCCCAGAATTTCCACCTCATATTAAAACCCCAGACCTCCCTCACCCAAACATAGAACCTTCAGACCCCACCCACCCACAATTCATCTCCCAGGGGCCAATTTACCCTCAGGTCATGGTCACACCTTCCAGATAGACGGCATCTGCAGCAGCAGTTTTAGTTTGGGGTCAGGCGACAAGTTTATGCCTGAGCCAGGATTTAAAGATCCTGCAGACAGCCCCCACTGCAGTGTCACTGCAATTTCAGCATGGCAGTGCGAGGATTGGATAATTCTGCAAAAATCACTGCAAATTGCAGCAACGCAGTCAACTCGGGTCCCTGCATATAGTCTTTGACTGACTTTGCTGTTTAAGCTGCCACTTACCACTCCAATGTGAACCACAAATGTTCAGCCTAAAGCAAACTCCTGTAGTTAAAAACGTTTTAGTAGGTTTTCTTTAGAAGTCCTCCATTTCCAGGTTGGCATATATTGGCTATTTTAAACTGGGTCAAGCTGAAACTTGAAACAAGGAGTTTAACCAAAATATGAAAGGGAGTGAATTGAGGTAACTCCCTCACCTGTGATGCATCTGTAGCATTAAACCTGCATGAGCATCCGAGTGGCACGGTGCTCTGGATCTAGGCAAATACTGTAATGGGGACTTTTGGCTTCTATTCTTCAAGTTTACTCACTCCTCCTTTGTTCGCTGAATGAATTCAATAGGACTGTTTTAGCAAGCAATGAAGCCTGCCTTGTCCCTTGCATGACCTGGGTCTCTGTTATCTGATTAAACCCTTAAGGCCTTGAATGATCCCTTAGCTGAGCTCTGTTCCATATCTTGGTGACTTGTTCTCATCTGTTCAGAAAATATTCTGTTAATTTGCACAGTGCTTGGAAAATATTTTAAGTATCTAGTTAAAAATATTGTTTTGGTGCATGACTGTCCAATAAACAGTCCTCCCCGGGTTTGGTTGCACTGCAGCTTTTCACACTTGTAGGAAGCTTCATTTTAAGTTGACAGTCCTGTCCCTTCCAGCTACAGGCATTATTGCCACATCTTCAACTTCATTGTGGATTTGTAGCTCCATTTCTGAGCGTGTGGCTAACTAATGTCAGTTGTCTACATATAACCTCCCAAATTTCCCTATTGCTGAGTATGTTTTAGAGCCATCCAGACCTCCCCCACACCCAACCCTCCAGTTATATTTGAATATGCACAATTGTGTTTGTAATTAAAGGGAAGAAACTAATGTTACTTGCTGCTTGCAGCTAGAACCCTGTTCTCTGTACTCTTTGAGGTGGATTTCAGTTGAGCACCCTGGACTGCTTTCTTCTTAAGAAGAGACAGAATAAGAGCACAAGGTGGTCATGAGACTTAGGCTGAAGTGTCCAGACCTTTGCAAATCAGGTCATTTTTGCCAGGAGTTCCTGGCCTAAACCACCCAGTTATGTTGGCCTTAATGTTTGAGGCATCAGGGATTTTTTCTAACATTTTTCTGAACTATCTAGATGGCAGTATAGCTTTAAAACTGAATTTAAAAAAAAACAAAAAGCTTTTTGGTTACCTGCTTTTTTTTTGTTGAAATGTTGTTTTATTAAGTTCTTTCATAACATACAATCAGAACAAAAAAGGATCCATTTTTACACTTTATAAAGTCTCTATATCTCCCCCCCCCCCCCCCTCCCTACCCACCCACTCCCATATCGCATTACATGACCAGGTAGATTACAGACTTCTGCATGTTAGGGGCCTGTCTCTTATACACATCTAGATGTGTATAAGAGACAGCAGCTGGACCAGGCCACCCTCCCTACCCACCCACTCCCATATCGCATTACATGACCAGGTAGATTACAGACTTCTGCATGTTAGGGGCTCTGTCACGCCACACCAACTTTGGTGATGCTATTGATG
This sequence comes from Sphenodon punctatus, assembly GCA_003113815.1. NCBI lineage: Eukaryota > Metazoa > Chordata > Lepidosauria > Sphenodontia > Sphenodontidae > Sphenodon > Sphenodon punctatus. The sequence continues at coordinate 2,773,999 of QEPC01000978.1, read as the reverse complement.
AGTGTTAAGTATTGATTCTTTCTTCAAAGTTCCAATTGCTGTACCCCCTTTCATGTATCACGCTCTTCCTTTAAGGGCTTGTACAGCCCTGACCATTTACCAATAAATTCTTCCTCATTACTATTCACCTCTGCCAAGATCTTTTCCATAGTTAAATTCTTCCACATTCTTTCCTCCCAATCCTGTTTTAGAGTTTTAATTTCACCCTTCCAATTTTTTGCTATCGCATAGAATCCCGCCACTATACATTCTCTCGCCAGTACCCATTGGCTTTTCTCTGGTAGTTTATCAAGCATTTGTCCCAAGATAGCCACCTCTGGTGTGAAGGGTATGATTGCCCCTGTTGCTGTTTGCATATATTTCCATACCCATCTCCAGAAATCAAGGATTCTTGGGCAATTCCAGCAATGGTGGAGCAGATTTCCCTGATTTCCACACCACCTCCAGGACTCTCCCTTACTCTCTTTTTTTCCAGTGTTTTTCTCTGCCTGGGGTAATATAGTACCTATAGAAGATCTTTAGGATGGTATCTTGTGTGTCTAATGATTTAAATTTGTCAAAGATGTATTGTGTGGCCTGCATTTTTGCTTGTTTATCAATTTTGATTTGTAAGTCCCTTTCCCATTTACTCCAAACTAGCTTGGATTCGTTATCCTCCACTTCCTGTAGTGCCCCATATACCTTGCTAAGACTTCCTTTAATAATCTCGTGATCAAAAAGTATCTTTTCCAAGTTGGTCGGTTTTCTCTGAAAATCTAATATTGTGTTCCTTTGTGTGAAATAGCTTTTCAACTGTGCATGTTGTAAGAAGTCTACTTTTCTTTTCATTAGCGATTCTAGTTACTCTATATTTCTGAACCCCACTGGGGTGAATAGCTGCTCTGTTCATGTGATCCCGTGTGGCTGTAACAATTTTCCTAGTGGCGCTGCCACCTTTTTTTCCTTCAGTTCAACCCTGTCTATTATTGAGTAGGGTGAAGCTATTGGCTTGATTTTCATCTTCTTTTGTGTCTGTTTCCAAGCCCGCAGGACCTCCCATGCAAATGGATGTTTACTCCATTTTTCTTTGTCAATTTTACCCACATCCAGCAGGTAGTCAGCAAATGAGCTGATCCCCAAATTTTCATTTTTCTATCTCCACCCAGTTTGCCTGTTTTGAATTAAAGTACCATTTATTTATGGAGGCAAGCTGTGCCACCTTGTGGTATAGCTTGATATTGGGGACGCCCAGTCCCCCCTTTTTTCTCGGGCGGTGTAGCGTGTCTTTAGCAATTCTTGCTCTTTGATCTTTCCAGATTAATTTCTGGAATTTTCTTTCCACTTGTGCAAAGAAATTTTGAGGAAGTGCTATTGGAAGCGACATTATTTTATATAATATTTTAGGCAGGGCTGTCATTTTGAACAGGTTGCTTCTACCCATCCATGAACAGGCCAGACCTTTCCAGGTCTGTGCCGCTTGTTGTATCTGTGTTAGTACCTCTGGAAAGTTTTCCCTATACAAATTGCATGGGTGCCTTGTTAAATTTATGCCCAAATATTTGAAACCCTTCTGTGTAGTCATAAATGGCACCATTTCCTCTAGGGCTGCCTGCCTTTGCTGGTCTGCTGCGTATATCATTGCTATTGATTTTTCGAAGTTAATCTTGTACCCTGACACCACACCAAATTTTTTCACTAGCTGTAACAGGGGTGGCAAAGACAGCTCTGACTCTGCTACGAATAGGAGTGCATCATCTGCATAAAGTGCAATTTTGTGTTCTACCCCTTTAATTTTTATCCCCGCTATCTTTGGATCCTGTCTAAGGGCGCATGCGAGCACCTCCAGCACGATGTTAAACAATAGGGGCAACAGAGGACAGCCCTGTCTAGTTCCCCTTCCAGCCCTAATTGGTTCTGAAAGTTCTCCATTTATGATCAATTGTGACTCTGGTGTTGCATATAAAGCCTGAATACCCCTTAGGGAATCTCCTGTCACTCCCATTTTTTCTAAGGTCTGTAGCATAAATGGTATCGATACTCTATCAAAAGCCTTCTGCGCGTCGGCTGAAAGTATCAGTGCTTCTGTATTATGCTCTGTTATTCTATGTATCGGGTTTACTGCCCTTCTGATGTTGTCTGCGTCATGTCTCTTTGGAATAAATCCCACCTGATCTTCATGTATGAGGTTTTGAATCACGTCTTTAAACCTTTTGGCCAGAATCCCTGTAAATATCTTGAAGTCAACATTTAATAACGAGATTGGCCTATAACTGGCTGGCTGTTCTGGGTTTCTACCTGATTTAAGAATTAGTGATATATGTGCCTGGCCAAAATCTCTGGGGGTATTCCCAGTTTGCAAGATGGTGTTATATACCTGCCCCAAAATTGGCGCTAATTGGTTCACCTTATAGAATTCGGCTGGGTAGCCATCTGGACCTGCTGCCTTATTATTGGGGAGGGCTTTAATAACCATTTCTATTTCCTCGTTTGTTATTGACCTATTCAGCAATTTCGTTTGATCCGAGTTTAGTGCTGGCAAATTCACTGAATTTATGAATTTCTCTCTCTTTTCAGGGTCTTGTTCCTGTGCTGTGTATAGATGTTGATAGAGCTGCACAAATGTTTCTCTAATTTCCCTTTCAACCATTGTTACCCCACCATCCTGTTTTTGCACTGATCTTATAATTGTCCGCTGCCTCAGGTTTTTTGCCATCCTTGCTAGTATTTTCCCTGCCCTATTATTATTTTCAAAATAAAAGCATTTAATTTTGTTCAATTGTTGTACTGTTTTTTCTGTTTCAATTACATCAATCTCTCTTTTCAGTTTTAATAGTTCCCTATTGTGCTTTCCCTGTGAATTTATCCTATTTTGCGCTTCTAACCGTTGTAGTTTCCCATACAATTTTGCCAGTGTCTCTTTTTTCCTTTTTATTTTGCTTGCCTTTAGGGCGATCAGCTTGCCTCTCCACACCGCTTTTCCTGCTTCCCATATTATTCCTACTGAGCCCACTGAGTTTATGTTTTCCTGCAAATAACATTCAATTTGCTCTGCCATATCCTTTTTATCCTCTTGGAGTTTAAGTGTGGACTTATCAAATATCCATCTACCTCTCTTACATTCTGCCTGTTGCTCTGTTATTTGAAATGAGACTATCACAGCATAGTGGTCTGACAGGACCACTGGCTTAACCTGACATCTTATAGTCTTTTGTAATGCTTCATTATTGTCTAGTATATAATCGGTCCTGGTGCGGATATTGTGCCTTGCAGAATAGTATGTATACTCTCTACTCCTTGGATTCAGCTTTCTCCATATATCATGTAAGTATTGGTGTTTACATTCCTGTTGAATCTGGCATTGCCATGCCTCCATGCCCTTGTTCCCTGAGTGATCTATCTCCTCCAAGTGTGTATTCAGGTCTCCTAATATAATTATAATTCCTATCGCCTCTTCCTGTATCAAGCTCAGGTATTGTTTCATAAACCTTTTCGTTTGCACATTTGGTGCATATATAGAGATCACTGATACTGGTTTCCCTTGTAGTTTTCCATTAAGCATTAGAAATCTGCCCTCTTCATCCTTGTGGGTGGATGACACCACCATCCCACAAGCTTCTGTAAAGCCAATCATAACTCCTCTCTTTTTTGTCTTTGCACATGAAGAATATACATATTGGTAATTTTTGCATTTAAACCTGTTTACATCTGTGGGCAAAAGATGTGTTTCTTGTAAACCAAATAGGTCAATCTTTTGTGTGAATAATTTTTTTTTCACCCTTTTCCTCTTTACTGGCGTGTTTAACCCTTTCACGTTTAATGTAAGACACCTTACTCTCCCCATTGCTTTAATCTAACCTTATTTCTACCTTCCTTTTTTACCCTCAGTGCGTAAGTTTTTCTTTTCCTTATGCGATATCTCCCTCCCTTCCTTCCTTCCCCCCCCGCCACCCTGATCCCCAACTTTGGTGGCCCCAACTTTCCCTTATTCTTCCTCCTTTCCCCTTCCCTCCTTATCCTAAGAGACTCAGCTGCAGCCAATGCTTTCCACTTCAACTTTCAATGAAAAACTATCCCATCACGCCCGCTCCGTCCGCCCCACACACTTATTTATATTTTTCTCTTCTTTTAGTGTGTGTACACCCAGTGCACACACCCTTTCCCAAAAACCTTAAGGCACGTTAGTTCAAAACTCGGGAACCTTACATCTCATTGTCTAAAAGCTTAGGCGTTCTGCATTGTTCATTTTTTCATCTGGACTCTGCCTTGTTCTTCAGGACAAAGCATTCCAGTTCTTCTTTGTCTGTGAATATTTTCCTACGCCCATTCCACATGATGGCTATTTTTGCAGGGAAGAGAAGGTGGGGTTCTGCTTTTATGTTTCGCAATGTCCCAAAGTACTTGCCTCTAGGGATGGGAATTCCGGATCTGCCGGTATCCGATAATGCCGGTATCGGGCGTACCGGCATTATCGGATTCGGCCCGGTAATCCGGCCCCCGGTACCGGATTTTCGTTGTGCCGGTTTTTTTGCATTGCAGCCATTTTTAAATGGCTGCAATGTCAAAAAAATTAAAGCCCCAGCCAAA
>QEPC01000978.1:2755765-2768794 GCA_003113815.1 Sphenodon punctatus | reverse complement strand
ATTGCATTGGTTTCAATGGGGACACAGCGCCCCATTGAAACCAATGCAATAAATCCGGCACCGGTATACCGGATTTAATCCGGGAAACCGGTTTTTGTGAAACCGGTAACCGGTAAATCCGGTACCCGGTAATGGGCCCGGTGTCCCGCCCCTACTTGCCTCAGCTTCTTCTTTTTTCCATTGTCTCTGGTGCGTAATCTGGTGTGATTCTGATGTTTTTCCCCTCAAATTGCAATTGTGGAAGTTTCCTCACTCGTGTCAGTAGCTCTTCTTTTTGCGTAAATCTCAGCAGGTTTATTATAATGGGCCTTGGTGGTTCTCCTTCTTTGGGCTTTGCCCTCAACGCTCTATGTGCTCTTTCTATCTCCAGTTCATGTAGGTGGGGGGCTTCAGGGAGGATTTCCTTTATTATTTGTATGACCAGATCACTAATTGAGCCTTGTCCTGCCCCTTCAGACACTCAGAAAATTGCTCAAGAAGAAATAACTTGAGGATTTTTGAAGTCCTCTATTTTATTCATGAAATGCATAGAGTGTTCTTTGCAAGTTTTGCTTTGTTCTTCTGCTCCCATCAGCTGCTCTTCCACCCCAGCAATTCTATCTTCTGCTGCTGTTATTCTCCCTGCCAGTTCTTCTAATTTGTTGTTTCCTTTATCCACTGAACTTTGCAATTTATTAATTTGGCTCACCAGCCTGTCCCTTGCCTTTTGTGCTGTGCTCAGTTCTTTTTTAACATCATCTTTAAATTCCGCTAATAGAGAAATCATTTGTTGCATGGGTTCTTCCTTACCCCCTTCTGCCGCTTGCTCTTTCATGCTGCGGGCCGCCATTTTTCCCGCCATTTTTTCGGTGGCCTCCTCTGCCCTCTCCGCTCCAGCGGGCCTTACAAAGTGCTCTAATGAGCTTCTCAGCAGTGGCTGCTTATTATTTTTCCCTTTGCAGCTCATTTTTACTTTTTTTTTTTCAATTTCGGCTTTTCTCCCTGCGGCGTGCCTGTTAGAGTTTGCGAGGGACGGGATGGAGCCCTGCAGCACATGACTTACTTCTACCCGCGCATGCGCAGTCCCCCCAGTTACCTGCTTTTTAAGTTGCTTGCATTTATCAGCTTAGATACTTTGAGTCACTCTTAAATTTGTTTCTAATCCACTGTCCTCTGTGTCTTTCTCTTTCTAGAATAATGCTTAGGTTGCAAGCCCTGTAAACCAAAGACAAAATTCCTTGTTACCCTATCTGTTGATCTTTATAGTACTGTATCTATGAAAGCTCAAATACAAGGTGTAGGTCCAGCAGCAGGATGGGGCTATCCATGGATTTTGCTCCAAGTGTAGCATGTATGATTGTCTTGGAAAGCTATCCCAAGTATGTGCGTGGTTGGTGCAAAGAAAAATAAAAACCAACATACATATAGATAAAATATCTGACAACACAAAATAAATAGGATTAATTAAAACCCCACATATATAACATAACAAAATCCTACCTAAAAAACCTCCAAAGATTGCCTAGGACTAGGGCTGTAACTGAGTCTTCGGAAAACTTCAGAAATCACAGATGATTACGGTATTCGGTTCAGAAAGTCTGAAGTTCCAAGGACCAAGTCCGTTCTTTGGAACACTTTGGAAAACTTCGGAGGCTGCTGCACGTGTTGTGGGCTGGTAGTGGAGCTTCTTCTGGAAATGAAGCTTAGCGCCATATTTGGTAGGAGGGGGGGATGGGAGGGGATAGTTGAGTGATGGTAACCTAGATGGCCCATTTTGATTGGCTGTCCAAGTCAGATGGCCAGCTTTTGAATTGGCTGGCAGAGAAAAACAAAAGTGTCTGCAGCCATTTTGTGACCATTCTGTTTGGTGAATTTGGCTGCATGCTACAGTGCTGATGGATTTGGAAGTAATCGGTTGGTGGAGGTGGGGAGAGGGATGCCTGGCCTAGCCTGGCATGGTTTGGCCTGTCCTATCCATAGGGCCAATGCTGGGGGATGGGGGTTACGTTTGCCCTTTGCCATGCCATGCAGTTTTAAAAAAAAATTGGGTGCCACGTTGCTGCCTGCTGCTTGGTTGACGCTTGGCACCATGAGGCCAGAGGGATCTCTCTGCCTGGCTCCACTTCCAAGCTTAGTCTGTTCAAGTAGCCTTAAATGGATGGGTAATTTAGCATAGTACCCTTTCATAACTGCCGACTCCATTTCTTGAAAATGTATCTAAATATATGCCTTATAAAGGGAAGGATGTGTCAGCTCAACCATACATGGCTCAAATGAGTATATAAATTTAAATTCTAGAGAACCGAGGGGAAAAACCTTGATTTCGACAGGTCCTCTTGGCAGGCCATATCTAGTACCCTTTGCTTTATTATACTACTACAAGATGTAAAAAGCTTGGCTAATAGTTCCAAGGGTGACAAACTAATATACAATATAGTATTTTTAATCTTATGAAGCCAACACAGAGGGGAACCAATAAGTGGGTTCTCTAATTCGGCCAAGTAGAGATGTGGCAGGAGACTATGGGCCATTTCATTAAGTCTAGACTAGAATTCGTTCAACTTCTCTGTAATGGCCTTATCTTCCCTGAGGTCCCTTTTAACCCACTGTCATATAATGGCCCAACTGACTCTCTAGCAGGCCTCTTGCTTCTGGTGTACTTAAAATGTTTTTTTTATTAGTTTTTGCCTCTTTAGCAAGTCTCTCTATAAATTATTTCTTGGCCTGCCTTATTAGCATTTTACGTCTAATTTGCCAGTGCTTATGCTCTTTCCTGTTTCCTCATTAGAACTAGGTTTCATTTTTAAGGGATGCCTTTTTGGCTCTAATAGCCTCCTTCACCTCACCATTTAGCCATGCTGACAGGCATGTGGTTCCTTTGCTACCTTTTTTAATCTGTAGAACATTGAATCTGGGCTTCCATTATGGTGTTTTTAAATAGTCTCCATGCCTCTTGCAGACAGTTCACACCACTGCTCCTTTTAGTTTTTCTTCTAACTAGTTTCCTCATTTTAGTATTGTCTCCCTTTAAAAGTCAAATGTTGTTGCAAATTTTATTTACCATTCTCCCTCCAGTAATTGTCAAATTTGATTATATTATTAGTATTGCCAAGCTGCTCCACCACTGTTACCCCTTGCACTAGGTCCTGCAGCTCCTCCTCTCATCGATTCCAGGATCGGCTGCTCCAAGAAGCAGTCATTTATGGCATCTAGAAATATTACCTCATATCATGCCTGGAGGAGACATTCACCTAGTCAATATAAGGATAATTGAAATCACCCATTATTACTGTGTTACCTACTAATCTTTGCTAGCATTTCATAGTTGGTCTCTATCCATAAAGACAGAGTTTTAGCTAAGGGAAGTCACGCCTCACTATTATTAATATTAATTTATCATTTTATTTTTTGAATTTATATGCTGCCCTTCCCGCAAGGTTCAGGGTGTTTTGCAATACATAAAAAACCATAAAATTCAAACAATAAAAACATGCATCCCTGTTGATGAAGCTGAATGGGGAGCGAGAGCTAGACTTGTAAGCTGTAAACAGCTCAGCATGCAGGGCTCAGTACGGAACATTTTTAAAAGTCACTTCTGAATTTTTGCCAATAATTTGAACCAAGGGAGCACCTCCTTGAACTTGCAATAAGTCAACCACCCTTCCCTATTGCTAGGGAATAACCCTTGTGTCCTCTTTGTGCTTCTCTTGCAGATGAAGGCTGTTGTGGCTCTGGTTGCTGTTGTCGTCCTGTTAGTGATTATCAGTGAGTAGCCGCAGCCCCGCACATGGTGGCTGGGTTTATTGCAGTATTCATTGGCGAAAAGAATTTCTGAATTGGCCCTTCAGTTTACCTGGTCAATAGCACAATTATGTGCTTGAACAAATTCATCAAGAGGCCTCTGAGCTCATTCCCAGAGCCCAATACTGCTAGTACTTGAATATGGGACTTTGCTAAAAATGGACCAGGAGTTCATGTGCCTGCAGGGGTGAGAAATAGTCCCATGTGAATCATCCTCCTAGCAGTCTAGGGAAGAAGCAGCAATGTTCCATTTAGTTGCCAGCAATACTGCAGAGTAAGGGTGATGGTGAAGTGCAGTGCACGAGATGTATAATCCAACCAAGTAGAAAGGAGCATGTTCTCCCAGACAGTGTTTGAGAGTTTGCACTGTCTGTCCTGTTCCACAGACAAATAAAATTGCTTGTCAAAAAATCCTCCTATAAACAGTGTCGCTGTCTAGCATGATGCATGTATCTGTGGAAAGCGGCTTCCATTCCTACCTCTGCTCATTACCACCAAGGTGGTGATAGGCAACTCCTTTCCTCTGCTGTCTGCATCTGCTCCCCTCCAGCCCCTTTCCGCATCTATTTAGATAGCAAATACTTTTTGTTTACTGAGTGGGTTTCCCTACAGAATTAAGCATAATGGCCTACAATCTCAGTTGTGGCTGCTACATGCTATCGTAGCACCATACTGAATCTCTAAAGAGCTCTCCAAAGGCAGGAAGGCTGTTTCCAACCTTGTTTGTAGCTTTGACAAGGGTATCTCAGGAGCCGAGCACATGAGTGGGACTGCTGATGAACCTAGGGGGGATGCTCCTTTCCTACCACTCTCCCTAGGAAAGTGATGATACTGGCACAACTCACTTGCCCCAGAGAGATTGGCAACATATGGACCATGCTCATCTGGGAAGCAAAGCAGAGGAAGAGCCAAACATTCTTCAGTCCTGGAATGCTGTTGGCTGGAGTGATGTTCCTAAAAAATCCCATCTGGTTTGAGTTCTGAGTTGGAAATAGCAGGGCCAGCATCTGTGCAGCAGGCACTGAAGCAGTTTAGGCTAGAGAGTCAGCTTTCCGCTGGCAGTGTGCCTTTCTGTTCAGTGGCTCTGGCTGCCAATGGGTTTGTCTGTGTTAAGTCCTGCTTGTTTCCTTTTCTCTTACAGTTCCCATTGTTCTGAAGTACCACGCTTGATTCGCTGACGGAGATCTCTGGGAGCGTGTCTTTGGGAGGAGAACAAAGCAAGCTGCTGTGTAATTTTAAATGGAGCATATGTATATAGGTTTGGGAGGGTTTTCTTTCTTGGGAGGCAAGTGTCCAGTTCTTTCTTGGGGATGGAAGGAGGGACTTCTTCCTGGCATTGATATTGATGCAGACTTATAATCCTGAGCCCCACTATTTTTGCTGTATTCCAGAAATCCCAGTTTGGAGCCTGATGCTTGCCAGTTCCTTTTATTTGTATATATAGCTAGCTAGTAATAATGTTGCTTATAATTTAAACACAGTTTCCTACTGCCAGCTGAAGAGGGTAGGATACTTCGTTGCTTCATCCCAACGAAAGAAGGGCAGGTGAGAAGAGGTGTAAAGAGCTATGTTGTCATAAGCAAGACTGATCATTCAGTGAATAATCGCACGGATGCCACTTTCTCATATAAAATCATTGAATTTTGCAAACAGACTTTCTGTACATTATGGAGATGCACAAGTTACGTTTTCAGTATTGCTGCTTACAGCTGTGGCCTAAAGACATTCCAGTAAACCTATTTTTGACTGCAAGTCTGGGATTTGTGGCAAATGTCTCTGACTTTTGAAGTGAGGAAAGTTCATTTTGTGTGGTGCAGCCTTGCAGAGGATGACATGGTATTGTATGGAGAGCAGAAGGGGCAGTTTGTCAGTTTCTGTTGAAGCTGCCGCTGCTGGAAATGGAAGGACCCTGAACTGTTCCAACAGCTCTTGGAGTACTTCCTCCATCTTTAGTATATCCTCCTAAATGTACTAGTATTCCTGGCTGAGGACGGTCCACTTGAATGCCATCTCTAACTCTGCTGAGGGAAGTCAAGCTCTGTAGGGCTGCAACTCCACAAGGGACTTGTCTTGGAAGAGCTTATTGTTCACAGAGCCTGGTCAGTCTGTGGCGATGGGAACAGTCTTGCCAGTTACAATGGCTTATTCAGGCATGCACTTTAATGCTTTGCCTTACTTCTCCTGTCCCAGATAGGAAAAGAACTGGAAATCCGAGTCTCCAGTATCTTTCTCTTCAGAGATTCCAGGTTAAGTAGTTAAGCCTTCAGCGTGAATGAATGCTTTTCAAATTTGGACTCATCTTCTGGAGAAGAAGCTGCAGAAGCAGCAAGGAAACGTGTCTGGGGTGAATTCTGAAATTGCTGCCATGTGCACCTGTCACCCAGGGGAGTCTTAGCTTTGCACAGTCACTTCAACTATGCTCCTAGTCCAAAGCCTACCCAGCTGTGACTGGGTGTGGAGCAAAGGACTGAAATACAAAGGAATGGACCATTGACATGTTTCTGCTTTTGCTCTAAGGGGAAAATGGTGCTATTCAAGAACAGGGATTTCAACCTTGAGTTGAATTCTTCTAGAAACTCTGAAACAAGGGTGGATTGGGAGACCATCTGGCAAACCTCCTCCTACCCCCCAAAAATGTAGCTTCAAATATTCAAATTTTTCACACAAGCATTTGCTTTTTCAAAATGTTGAGTCTTCATCAAAGTTTTAAATGTGAAAATGCTGGAATTTGAAATACAAAACCTGCAAACTGGATTTTTTTGCTCATATTCAAGATGGTTTTTTTTTGTTTTGTTTTTGGGGGGACATCATGGGAAATATAACTGACCAGAAACAGTTTGCTTAGAATGCACATATGGCATACATTCAAAACAAAATTGTTCTGAGAATTTGTAAAATAACTAGACTAAACTTTGGGGTTTTTTTAATGAAAACTTAATTTTGGCAATGAAAAAATGAAAAATTCTGAAATGATTTGTGGGACACAAATCCCATTTCCCAGACAGTCACTTCAGAAAAGTTAATGATGATAGACAGCAGTTTGCATCCCAAAGCATGTCACAAGCAGTTTGTGGAATCCTAGAAATGTACAATTGGAAGGGTCCTTGTGCCAATGTGCTTGCTAGGTGTGGCGACTCATAAGCTACTAGCAGCTGCAGCTAGATCAAAGACTGAGTTCAGCTGAGCCCAATAAGGGCTATGCAAACAGGAAGCCTCGCTAGCAGCGGTGGGATGGGCACAGGCAGGCAGACTGACTTCCAGACTGCAGGAGTTATAGGTACCCCCAGATAGCAAGGGGAGTGTAGTAGCTACTGAGTCTCTTGATACGTTCAGGTGCCCTGGAGAGTCTAGGGACCTGCTACCTTCAGGTGCCCTGGAGAAACTTTACTAAAAGCAAGGACCCATGTTTACTGCATTTTCCCTGTTGATGGCAATGGGAAAAAACTATGAACATGAGGGCTGTGACTAAAAGACTGTACTGTATACATTGGTGGAGGCACTGTAAATAAAGATATGTTGGAAAAGGAATTGGTGCTGTGATGTTGGGGAGCATCGTGTGTTACAATTGGGGGGCACCTGTACACTGGAGAGTGGGTGAGAGATGGAAGAAGTACTCAGAGAGCTGTTGAAACAGTTCAGGACCCTCCAGACTTCCAGCAGCGGTAGCTTCTTGCCCAACAGCTATGGTACCAGGAGGAGCAGCAGCAGGCGCTGCAGGGCTTGGTGAGAGACCAAACCAACACAATCAAGCAGCTGACACAGAGCATGGTGAGCTCAACACCTGGGGAAGTGGTGGGGAAGTTTCTCTTTGGGAACTGACCAGACCCAGGACTAGGACATAGTGAAACCTGCCATACTGGACAGGGTTCAGGTCTCCCAGGAGAAATATAGGCAGAAGTTCAGGACAGCGAGGTTGGCAATGGGGAGAACTTTGACAACACCCCACCCATTGCACACATGGTTGTGGAGTGGACTGCTTGGTGGCTGAAGATGGAAATGCGGGCTGTTGGAGACATTGGATGTAACAGTAGCTGAGTATTTGTAAAGGGATTGCTGGTGCTGGTATAGGCATGAGTACTAGGGTTACCAGGTTTTGAAAATCTCACAGGGACACCCCATGCACTGCCCCCTACTGCCTTGATTTGCATAAATATGTATAAATTAACTACTTAGAACCACTGTCCAGTTCCCCTTGCCCATTCCAACCTGACACACAGCTCGCCATCAACACAAATGGGACATACACACCAGGCCCTCACACAGTATTCTTTATTTATTTATTTATTTTGTTTGGATTTTTACCTCTCCCTATCCCCTAAGGCTCACATAATAGAAAAATTCAAAACAAAACAAAACAAAACAAAACAAACCCCCCCCCCCCCCCCCCCCACACACACACGATCTACCTCTGCCCATTAAATACCTGGCTGAATAAAGAGGTCTTGCATTGCCTCTGGAAGATGCTCAAACTAGGGCTTACGTGTGAACCTCCAGGGGAAGGGAGGTCCTGCAATATTTGACTGTAATATTTCAATCAATTCTGTACCCACATTATAGTAATTCCTTCTAGACCATATTTCTCCATCTTGCTTAGGAAAATGGCACGTGAGTCTAAGTCATGCCTTTCTGCAATCAAGATATTATTTAGATTTGTACTACACCTTATCACTAAAGATTCAGGGCAGCTTACAACAAATAGACATGTAAACAACCACCATCCCCAAACCTCTCATCATTTTTTCACACCATCCCCAAACCTCTCTTCATTTTTTCACCCATGGGAGAACCCCCCTCCCCTCCCCACACTTCTAATTTCTTTACGTGAAATTCTCTATTTCCCCCACCAAGAGGGGCCATGACTAACCCCCTATCCTGTCTCCCAACCATTCCCATACAATCCTATCTTACCCACTCTCATTCCTTGGAAAGTCCTCTTGCCCAACTCCACCTAAACAATCCTCTAGACATGTACACCTTGCCCCCTCACGGAAGGGCTGTAGTTGTCCCCATCTCCCACGTTTCCATTTGTTCCCACAATACAAATAAGAAACCCTAGGTAAAACATCTTACAGAGACTTGAAATCCCCTGCCCTCTCTCGCCCCATTGTACAACACAAACCCCTTCCTCTGAAACATATTGGGCCTAATTCACCAATATGGAGTGTGTCCACCTCGTATTTAGATTTGTCAGGGGATAGGCTAGGGATTCTGCTGATTTACTGACCACCCCACAGGTGGTGGAACTTTTAGGATGGTCCACCCTCGCAGACTAATGGATCCAATGGGTTTCCTGCACTCTCTGGGCGAGGTATCTAGTGACCTTAGTAGCTACCATGTTAATGGTCTGGTTGCTTTGTGGAATGACATCTTGACCATGGCCATCGACATGGTTGTACCCAGACATCTGCTCCCTCCACTGCGGTAGCACAGGTCCCCTTGGTATACCGGAGGTCCCGAGGTGACTGAAGCTGGAGGGTAGACGATTAGAGCGCAGGTGGCAGTCGACTCATGCTGAAGCCGACAGATTGCAGCATAGATCGTTTTTAAAGAATTATGCCATGTCTGATGGCAGTGAAGAAAGTTTTCTTCTCTACTATCATAGCGTCTGCGAAGTCTCATCTGGCGGAGTTGTTCTGGGTGGTGAGGTGCCTGGTTAATCCAGTCTGCCTCTGCCTGGAAATTGGGTCATCTGATGTCCGCTGTGAAGTAATTAATAAAATACCAGAGACAAAATCGCTTGTACTCGCCACAACCAGGGTGCTGTCATTTTACCTGCAAAATCAGTTTGCGGTTATGGACGCTCAGTCTTGTCCTGTTTGTTTGGATCAGTTTCAATTGGTATCACCCACCGATGTGCGGGAGGTGCTTGGGACAGTAAGGGCAACCAATTGTGAACTAAATTCTTGCCCATTCTGGCTGGTGAAAACCAGCCAGGAGACGATGGGGTCATTTTTGGCTGGGGTTGTCAACACCTTCCTTCAATTGGGTAGGGAGTCGACTGTTCTTAAAACTGCGGTTGTCTGCCCCCTGCTTAAGAAACCATCTATGGATGCTGACACACACACACACACACACACACACACACACCCCAGCCAGCTATTGGCCTGTCTTTAAACTTCCCTTTTTACGAAAGGATATTCAGCCTGGAACTGTCATGCAACTCCCTGTTCATCTTGATATCAGATTCCTGGACCCATTCCAGTTAGGCTTTCACCCTGGGTATGGCACGGAGATTGCACTTGTGGTCTTGGTTGATAACCTGCGCCTGGAGATTGACAAGGAGAATTCTGCCCTGTTGATCTTGGATCTTTTGGCAGCCTTTGATCCTGTTGATCACAAGGTTTTGTCACAACTGAGACCTGGTGTGGGTGCGCGGGACCACTCTTGAGTGGTTCTGCTTCTTCCTGTTGGGGAGGTCGCAGAGAATGGTGATGGGCGATTGCTCGTTGTGGGGTCCCACAAGGTTCCATTCTGTCTCATGTATATGAGGCTGCTGGGCAAGGTCATTTGGAGGTTTGGGGTGAAGTGCCATGCTGATGACACCTAGCTCTACCTCTTTTTCATCCAACCCAGGCCCTGCAGTCCCGTTGACTGCTGTTGGGGACTGGATGAGGATGAGCCAATTGAACCTGAATCCTGACAATACTGCAATGATGGTTGGTTGGCCTTGTGGCCTGGAGAGGTTTGGGACTTCTCTTATTGATGGAGCCTGGCACCCTCTGGTCAAACAGGTTTGCAGCCTTGGAATTCTTCGGATCCCTTGCTGCCCCTGGAATGTCAGGTTGCAGCAGTGGCCAGGAGCACTTTTCACCAACTCCATCTGGTGAGGAGACTGCAGCCTTTCTGATTCTGGCCACTCTCATCTATGCTCTCATCACCTCAAGGCTAGATTATTCCAGTGTGCTCTATGTGGGTCTGCCCTTGATAACTGTTCAGAAGCTGCAGCTGGTGAGGCACCAGGAGCACACTACACTGGTGCTCTGTAGTCTGCACTGGCTCCCTATAGCTTTCTGGGCCCAATTCAAGGTGCCGGTTTGGACCTTTTAAAGCCCTAGATGGTCTGGGCTCCACATATGAGAGACCGCCTGTCCTTCCATGCCCCATTGATGCCCCTGTGATCGGTTTGAAGCACTTCCCTGTGGGTGTTGTCAGTCTTGTGCATACGATGAGGGCTTGTAGGGAGGCGTTCTCGGTTGCTGACCCGATATTATGGAACTTCGTTCCTCTCGAGGTTCATTTGAGCCCAAGCCTGAGGGTCTTTCAGAGGTGGTGTAAGACTTTCTTGTTTGTAAAGGCATTTGGCAGATGGGGATAGGGGATGGAGGGTTGTGAGGGAGGTTGGGATGTGGGAAATGGGGAGGTGGTATTGGGTGGATTTTGTGGGGGATATCGGGTTGTTCCTGTATTTTACTATTGGATTGTTTTTGTATATGTTGTAAGCTGCCCTGAGCCTTTTTTAGGGAAGGGTGGGATAAAAATAAATTAAATAAACACACACCAAAATCTAAGAAGTAATGAGGCATAATGCCCTATGGCTAGTGATGTAGCAAGCGGTTTGGGGACAAAGCACCAAATTCCCCCCTCTAATGTAAATTATAGAAAAGTTAAGCCAAATCAGTCCTATTAAACCATGTCCAATTCTAATGGTAAACCCCATATGTATTAGGTGTTAGAATGTTTATTTCGTTAATATTGGCAAAATATACAGGAATAAAACACTGATCATTCTTAGATGAGGTAGGACCATATAACATGCAAAAAAAATTGTTTCAATATTTAACCTTTATTTACTACGGTGCTCCCACCTGTTTTAAAGCATTTTCCATTTATTTTAAAATTTGAAAGTATGTGTTCATCTTAAAATAACTTCCCTGGGTTTCTGAGATGAAAAATAATCTACCATATCATCAAGATCTGCGTTCCTTCCCCAGGAGTGCTCATTTGAAATAACTGCCAAGCCAGAAAATCTGTCTTGGGATACTGTCAATCTCAGGTGCTGCTTTATCAGAATCATAGAATTGTAAGGTTGGAAGGAACCTCAAAGGTCATCTAGTCCAACCCCCACTGCTCCAAGGCAGGATATCTGCCTACAGTATCACAGACAGATGGCTGCACAGCTCAGTTTTGAAAACCTCCAAGGAGGGAGATTCCACAACCTCCGTAGGCAACATATTCCATTGACCCAAAATTCTTAGAAAGTTTTTTGTAATATTTAACAAAAATCTACATTACTGCAGTTTGAACCCATTCCCTCTTGTTCTATCTTCTGTGACAGTGAAGAACAAAGGGTTGTCTGTCTTGTGGTATCCTTTTAAATATTTGAAAACTGCTTCTCTGGTGATCTGGCTAAGGCTTTTGGGTGTAGCTAGAGCTGTGCAGACATTGGTTGTGTTCCCGGAGCTGGGCTGGGAATGTGTGTTGTGTGCTAATCTTAAGCAGGAGTCTGAACAACATAGAGTTTTTCATGGGGGCCCCTTACCAGCTTGTTGAACTCTGATACAGTGGCTCCAGGTTGGTTCTCTTTTAAGCTGCTGTATGTTTATTGATACTTGAGACCAGAAATAAGGGTGACGGCAGTGGCGGCTAGCCTCCCAGGGTGTTTGGGGCGCTGACCTCCCAAGCGCTGAGGGCCCGCCAGCCAAGTGCCGCCGTTTTGTTTTGTTTTTTTAAAAAAAACGTGCTGCCACCGCTTCCCACAGCGCCACAGCAGCCTCTGCCTTTGCTTCAGAGCAGAGGCTGCTGCGGTCAGTTTCAGTGAAACTGACAACAGCGCCGCAGCAGCCTCCGCTCTGAAGCAGAGGCAGAGGCTGCTGCGGTGCTGTTTCAGTTACTTGACTTCCGGGATCCACTCCTGAGGAGTGGGTCCCAGAAGGCTCAAAAAAGCTAAGCCCAACCACATTTTCCAATGGAAAACACGATTTGGGCGGATGAGCGCTCAGCCCGGCTGAGCTCCTCCGTTCACACAGCACGTATAGGACGTGCTGCGGAGGGAGGAACTAGGGGCTTCCATTGCGCTCAATGGGCGCAAGGAAAGCTCTCACCAGGGCGCTTGTTGAAAGCGCCCTGGTGAGATGCCTTGGGCCGGGCGCCTGAGGTAGGGAGCAGCGCGCATGCGCACTGGTCCCTGCCTTGAAGAAAGAACATGGCTGCCAGTGGCACGCTGTTGGAGAGCATAACTCTCCAACTGCCCGCCGCTAGGCCACCGGCCAGCCGCTTCCTTGCTGCTCCCCCCCCCCGCCAATCTGCCGC
>QEPC01000978.1:2723698-2746457 GCA_003113815.1 Sphenodon punctatus | reverse complement strand
CTGGAGGGGATGGGGTCAAGGGGGCACATGGAAGGGTTGGAGGAGAGCAGGGAGGAGATGTCCTCAAGGGAGGTGGGAGGGAAGGGGGGGAGGAAGGAGAGGGGAGGGAGGAGGAGAGGAGCAGGAAGCGATGTCGAGGCAGATCTTGTCTATGTTGGAGGTGAAGGAAGCGAGATTCTGAGCAGAAAGGGAAGAGGGAGGAGGAGGACAAGGGGGCTTGAGGAGGGAGTCAAAGGTGGAGAAAAGGCAGCAAGAGTCCCGAGAACAGGACTCAATGTGGGAGGCGTAGTAATGCTGTCTAGCGAGGGGGATAGCAAAAGTAAGGGAGGAGAGAGAGAATTTGAAGTGAAGAAAGTCAGCATGAGAGTGGGATTTGCGCCAGAGGCGTTCAGCAGCATGGGTGTAGGAGCAGAGGTGGCGGATACTGGGTGTGAGCCAAGGACGAGGGTTGTGGAAGCAGGCGGGGCGGGAGGAGAGGAGGGCAAGGGAATCAAGGGTGGAGGCGAGAGGCTCTGAAAGCAGAGTCAGGGGAGGAGGAGGAGAAGACAGGGGAGTCCAGGGGGTTAATGGGCTGGAGATCACGGAAGGGGCGTGAAGATGGGGGGTAGCGGGAGACGTTGAAAGATGCTAGGACGTGGTCAGAGATGGGATGAGGATCGAAGGAGAAATCCGAGACAGAGCAGTTCCTAGAGAAGAAGAGGTCAAGAGAATGCCCGTTATCATGGGTGGGGGAGTTGGTCCAAAGGTGAAGTTTGAAGGAGGAGGCTAGTGAGAGGAAGCGAGAGATGGAGGTCTGGGAAGGGACATCAACATTCACGTTGAAGTCACCGAGGGTGAGAGTGGCAGTATCATCGGAGAGGAAGAAAGTGAGCCAGGACTCGAATTCAGAGAGAAAGAAAGAGAGAGTCAGTGGGGCAGTAGATGACAGTGACGCAGAGATGGAGGGGGGTGTAGAGGCACACAGAATGAGCCTCAAAGGAAGGGAAAGAGAGAGAGGGGAGGAGAAAGTGGTTGGACATGATAGGAATTAGTGAGGAGGAGGCCCATGCCACCACCCTGACCTTCGGGGTGGGGCTGTTGAGAAAAGGAGAGACCCCCAAAGGAGAGGGTAGCAGGGATGGCAGTCAGAGGGGGAGATCAGTTTCAGTAAGGGCAAGGAACTGGAGGGAGTGGGAGAGGAAGAGATCATGGATGTAGGGGGCTTTATTTTCAGAGGAGCGACAGTTCGAAAGGCAGCAGGAGAATGGGAGCGGATCAGGGGGAAGACAGGGAATGGGGATAAGATTGGGAAAAGGGGGGGTGGGCAGGCGAGAGATAGGTAGGGTGGGGGAGGAGCGGGGGGGAAGGTAGCCAAGGGGGAGGAGGAAGCATGAGGAAGTTGGAGAGAAGTGATGGGCTGGGAAGGGGGAGGAAGGAGCAGGCAGGAAAGAAGTAGAGGGAGGAAGAGGTGCGGGGAGGGGAAAAGGGGAGAAGGAGGGAGAGGGAAGGCAAGAGATTAGGGCAGACATGATGATGGGGAGAGTAGGAGGGAGGCAACCCAGCGGGTGGGTAGTGGAGGAGAGACAGAGGAGGACGAGGTGAAGAGTGGCTGGCCTACTGGAGTTATGTTATAATGGAGGGTATAACACACCTTAACTATTAGAGTGCTCCTGCGCTCTAAGAATGACTCCCAAATTGTGGACCTCCAGATGTGTCCTTGCAGGATCTGTATACTATGCTACTTAGTGTGGTTGGCCAGGACTGCTGTTTAGTGCTAATCCCTGCCATATGCCACAGGCTGCAGCTCCAAATGCCAGGGAGCTGTTTAGTACTAACCAGCTGAGCAGCAGTATTCAGGGAGGGTGCATGAGTAGCAGTACCAGATGGCAAATGACACCCACAATTCCAGATGTTTGGGGTATCCCCTGAGGTTGCTGGAATTTCAAGAATTTACTGTTTAGTCAAAAATTTCATTGTCTCCCTGACCATTCAGTAATTAACCTTTCCAGTGATGTTACTACAAATATTTGTTTAGAATTATGTATCCTTTCTAGCTGGAAAGCTAAGAGAAAGAAGTGGAAGTGTTTCTTGCTTCAATACTGAGTATACTCCCTTCATCCCAACATGGGTCCTTATCTGTACTTATACAGCCCTTAGTCAGAGAGGCAGTGTAGCTCTGTGGACAGAGCATTAGCCTTGAGAGACCTGTGTCTATTCAAACTCTGCCTCTAGTTTACTGTGTGACCATAGTGATGTCACATTGACTCTCTTTGCATCTGTTTCCACTTGTGTGAAATGGGGATTACAATGGGTATTTTCAGACGTTACGGGCGGCCGGTTCACCACAGCGAACCACCAGGGGGGGCGAACAGCGCAACCACGCCCGGGGGTTGGAAAACGACCCAAACAGACGTGCCGGGAACGGGACCACGGGCCGGAACCGGGCCGCACCATCGCGGCCCGTGGCAGCACAACAGACGTGCAGCCGAACCCCCGGCGGGCGCTAAACCCCCACAAGGCACCGGGCAGGGGCGGGACACAGACATGGCCGACTGAGGGCAAACGAAGCCACAAGGCACACAAGGGAACGCCCACACAAGGGAAACGGGAAGGGAGGGGGGAAGAGCGAGAACAGGCTGACAGCCGGCTCACACAGCGGTCCCGCAGCGGGGCACAATGCACGGCCACACGCCCGGGCACACACACACACACACACACACACACACACACACCAGGGAAAGGCCGGGAAGGGGGGAAGGGGCGCCCGGAACACCCCACCCGGAACACCGGCAGGGAGGGGGGGGCACCACCACGGGGCAAGGCACAGACAGCAGCAACCCCCACCCCCACACCACCCCAGTCCAGTCCAGTCCAAGGAGGTGCCCCCACAGGAACAGAGGCAGTCTCGGGGGGGGGGGGCGGACCCCCGGAGCAAGGCACGTTGGGGGCCCCCAAAGCACAGCGAGGCCGGCGGAGGGGCGCCAGGAGGAGGAGGAAGGGGGCCCCACAGTCAAAGGCTGGCACAGGCAGGGCAGCCGGGTCCAGCGGTGCTCCTCCGCAGCACCAGCGACGCTCAGGCAGCACCCACGGAGTCACGGGGATGGAGGGGGCCCAGGACCACGGCCAGGGGCAGCAGCAAGCAGCGAGGCGGGCGGGAGCTCACCGAGGTGGGGTCCGCAGGTCGGGAGCGGCCAGCGGGGACCAGGCCCCCCCCCGGGCCGGGGCGGGAGCCCACACGGGGGCACCACGCGGGGGGGGGCAGGCCAGCGACGCGGGGCTCACGGGCCGCTGCCGGGGGCCCCGCTGGCCCCAGGGCCCGGGTGGCCCGCCCGGTGGACCAGGTGGGGCCAGTGCAGCATGCCCCGGCGGTACCCCTGCAAGGACATGTAGTGGGCGATCAGGTAGTAGGCCTCGAAGGGATCGGGCATGGTGAGGGCCAGCTGCACATCCACACGCGCCCACACCGCCAACAGGGATGACATCTCCACCGCGGAGGGCTCCGGCACACAGCAGGCAGCAGAAGGGGGCCACGGAAGATGCCCCAGCTCCAGAAGCCGCTGGAACGCCGCCCCACGGGTGCGCTGGTACCCACGGGCCCCGTGAACACAGGAGAAGTAGCTCACGGCCAAGGCAGGGCCACCCTCGGCCAGGCACTCCGAGTAGGCGCCCAGACCACACACCACCAGCGCTGACACGGTCTCCGAGGCGCTCCAGGGCACATGGGCGCACAGCACCTCCGGGATGCGCCCCTCGGGGAAACGAGCCAGCCCCAGGGCCTCCGCATGCAGCCGGCAATCACGGGCGCTCACCACATGGCCAAAGTAACGGAGCCCGGAGCTCAGGCTCTCGTAGGCACCTGCACGGCTCCCCGGCCCGGCCAGGAGCAGCTGCACGGCAGGGGTGTGCCACAGGTCGCACAGAGACATGGTCTCGCGGAAGGCCCAGATATGGGGGGCCCCTTGGGGGCCGGACAGCGGGAGCCCCATGGATGGGCAGCCAGCCATGGTCCAGCACAACAGGGAATGGGACACGGAGCCCGGAGGGCACACAGACTGCCCAGGGCCGGGAGAGGCTCGGCCCGGCCCCCGGGACAGGGAACACGGGCCCGCACCGCAACATTGTAGCACAACAGAGCGAGGCGTGGGGTGCGGGCCCGGCACAGCTGCAGAGAACAACAGCGAGCTCTCTGTCTGCCTAATCGCACCTTCAAGGCCATCCCGCTACAAACAGCGAGGGGAGGGGGCCCGGGGTGCTGGGGGCGGGAGCAGCCGGAACGCACCGGCACAGGGCGCGCGCAGGCCCGCGAGGCCGACCCCCGGGCGGAGCCACCAGCACCGGGCCGCCATAAGCGCTCCCAGCCCCCACCGGGGCCCCAGCACCATGGAGCGCGATAGGGCAGGTGGGAACTGGATGTTCCTCGCGCTCGCGGCTGAGTGGCACCGTGACCACACTGAGCAGCTGTGCCTCCTGACCGAGAGGGTGCACCTGGCCGTCCGCCTGCGCTATGTCCTGGCCCTGCGGGCTGGCGTGCGCCTCCGGGGCCAGCAGGCCCGCAGGAGAGTCCGTGCCCGGCTCAGGGCTCGGCGCCGGGCCTGGGGGGCGTGGCTGGCCGCCTGCCGGAGCCTCACCCGGCCCGCTGCGCTCCGAGGGGCCGCGAGGCGGTTCCGCTGGGCAACGCAGACCCTCCGCCGGGCAGCGCTGCTGGCTATGCCCATAGCGCGGAGCCTATGGGTCACGGAGCGGCCCCAGGCCTGGTGGGAGCGGGCCCAGGCCCACTGGGGGGAGGCCGAGTGGGGGTCCCACTTCCGGATGGGCAAGGCCACCCTGCTGCGCCTAGCGGAGCTCCTCACGCCCTGGCTGGAGCGGCAGCACACCTCCATGCGGGAGCCCATCCCCATGGTCCAGCGGGTGGCCATAGGGGTCTGGGCCCTCGCAACGCCCGACTCCTGCCGCTCCGTGTCCCAGCACTTCGGGGTGGGGCTCAGCACGGTCGCCTGCATCGTGCGGGATGTGTGCGAGGCTGTGGAGGGCGTGCTCCTCGACAGGACCATCCAGCTCCTGGACCAGGGCGCTGTGATGGCTGGCTTCGCGGCCGGGGGCTTCCCGAACTGCATCGGAGCCGTGGACGGCACACACATCGAGATCCTGCGCCCGGCCGCGGGGGAGGCCCTGGAGTATGTGAACCGGCACGGATACTACTCCCTGCACCTGCAGGGGGTGGTGGACCACCGGGCCCGCTTCATAGACATCTACACGGGCAACTCCGGCCGGAGTCACGACGCCAGGATCATGACCATCTCCCCCTTCTATGCCCGCATGTACCGGGGGGACTTCGCGGACATGGGCATGAGGTGGATCGAGGGTGTTCCCATGCCCCCCTGCATCCTGGGGGACCCCGCCTACCCCCTGACCCGCTGGCTGATGAAGGTCTACCCTGTCCCGAGCACCCCTGCGGAGCAGGTATACAATACCCGCCTGTGTGCGAGCCGGACCGTGGTGGAGCGTGCCTTCGGGGCCCTGAAGCAGCGCTGGAGGAGTATAGCTGGCCGCCTGGACTTCACCGTCCCCACCTCCGCCCTGGTGATCGGTGCCTGCTGCGTTCTGCACAATGTGTGCGAGACCGAGGGGGCGGCCCTGGAGTACCCCGAGCCCCACCGGCCCCCCGGTCCTGTTCCCCTGTACGTGAACGCAGGGAACCCCCGGGAGTACCGGTATGCCAAAAGGATCCGGAACGCCCTTGCAACCCACATCGCCCGGGGGGGCCCGCTGTGAGGGCCTTCCCGCCCCTGGGGGCCCCACCCCCCGTTCCGTGCCCATGCCCCTGTACACGCGGTCCCACAGCCCTGTCCCCCCCACAAACGGGCCGGGGACAACTGTCTCTTTACAACACTTTATTGCCCACACAGTTCACACAATCACCCTGTGCCCCCTCCCCACCCCCGTGCCCGTGACCCCGTCCACCACCCGCCCTCATGTGGCCCTCCCCCTCCCCCCCCTTCCCACCATCCCCCCGCGTTTCCTGGGCCGACCCCTCGTGCGGCCGCTTGGGCCCACCGAGCTCTGGGAGCTCCCCTCCCCCCCACTGTCCGTGTCCCCTGCCGTGTCCTGGGCCGGTCCCGGCCCCGGCAGGGGGCCGGGCGGCGGATGGGCAGCTGTGCCCGGTGCCCCGGTCGCGCCCCGGGGGGGCTGGACCCTCCGGAGGCCCGGGGGCACTGGGAGGCGCATGCGAGGGCCCTGGGGCCGGGGGGGCGCCAGGGGCGGCAGGGCTGGGCCCGGGGGCGCCGAGGGGCCCGGCATGGGGACCTGGGCGGGCAGGGCGCCCGGAGGTGCGCCGGCCATCACGTAGGCACACATGGTGCCCGCATGCAGGAGCAGGGAGGTCCCAATGTCGTGGGACCTGTCCATCTTTGCACTGTGCTCCCGCACCATGCCCTGTATGTCCTGCCGGAGGCCCCTGAGCAGCCCCTGCTGCCGCTGGTGCTCCCGGCGCTCCCGCCTCCGCTCCAGGCGCACCTCCGCCTCCAGCCGGCGGTCTGTCTCCAGGGCCTTCTCCATGGACCGCTCTATGGCCGCCTCCATGCGGTCCACGGAGGCGATCATGCGCTCCCCCTGTTCCTCCGCCCTGCGGACGATGTCCTCCGCTTGCTCCTCCCTGCGCCTGCGGACCCGCGCCCGGTACTCCCGCATCCGCTGGGCTGGGGCCGCGGCCGGCGGAGGCGCCGCGCGCGGGGGCTGCCCTGTGGAAATGGGCGGGTGGGTCAGTGCAGGGCCCTGTCCCCTAGCGGGGTCGGGTCCCGGGGCCCCCTGCCCCCCCTCCCCCACTGAGGCCGGAGGCCCCCCTGGGCTGGCGCCCGGGGGGCCCTCCCGCCATCCCAGCCCTCCCGCCTTACCTGGGTCCGGCACCTGCTCTCCTGTGCCCTCCGCGGGGGCCTGCACCGTCTCGCTGGCCCGGTCCTGGGGCTCCCCATGTCCTGCGGGCGGGAGAGGGGGGAGCGGGTGAAGGGGGCTGGTTGTGGCCCCTGCAGCAGGGCCCCCACCCCTGCCACCGGCCCCCTGGTCATGCCCCCCCCCTGCCCTGGGGGCCCGCTTACCCTCTATGTCCGTCTCCGAGCCTTCGGAGCCCGGCGCCTCACCCTGGGAGTGCTCCCCCTGGGACCACTGGCTGAGGGTGGTGAAGGTGCCGACCTCCGACTCCGCCTGGCCGGCCCGGCGTTGGGATGTCTCCGGGCTGCTGCTGGGGGGGGGCCTTGGGGCTTCTGCGGGTCCCGGGTGGTCCTCCTGGGGGTGGGGGTCCCCTGAGCTCGTGTCTACCGGGCGGGCGGCGAGGGGAGGGGGTACCTCGGCCCGCTCCCTGCCCTGGACCACAGCGCTGCCCACCAGGCGTGGGGCAACGATGGAGCCCTTCATGTGAAGGATGCGGTCCAGGGCATCGTAGTAGGGGGCGGTGCGGGCCCCGTGGCCGGAGCGGCTGTTATTGTCCTTGAGGGCCTTGTACCCCCTCTTGAGCTCCTTGGCCTTCGAGCGACACTGGTTGACAGTGCGCTCGTGCCCCGCCGCCTCCATGTCGCGCACGATGTCCCGGTAGACATGCTCGTTGCGCTGGTTTATTGCGAGCTCCACCTGGTACTCGAGGGTCCCCCAGATCCGTATGAAGTCCCGGGTCTCCTGGAGGCCCCACTGTCCCCCTCTGTGATAGGCCTTCCTCCGGCTGGGCCCCTGCTGTTCCTCCTCCCGGTGCAGCTCATGCTGCACCTGCCTCTGCTCCTCCTCCACCTCCTCCTGGGGGTGCGCCTCCGGGGGCCGGGGGCCGGGCTCCTCCTGGGGCTCGTCCGCCCGGGCCGACTTTCGTGTCTGGGGGGGGGAAGGGGGGTGGTTGGTTGCTGGGTGAGGGTGTGGGCCCTCTCGGGGGCCCCCTGCCCCCCTGCCCTCCGCCCGGGGTCCCCCTGCCCCCCTGCCTTCCGCCCGGGGTCCCCCCGGCCCCCTCCACAGGGGGTTCCCCTGTGCCCCCTGTTCCCCTCCCAGTGGGTGCCCTTACCCGTTTCCTGGGTGCCTCCTGTGGGCCTGTTCCGGCCGCTGTCCCCGGGGCGGCGCGACCCGGCTGCAGCTGTGGTTGGTGTTCCCGGGGCGCCTCCCTGGTCGGGTGCTCCCGTGTGCCCCCTTCCTGCACCTGTGCCCCCTCCGCCTGCATCGCTGGGCCTGGCTGCACGTCCTCCGCCTCCTGTCCCGCCGCTGTCGCTGTTCGTGCCTCCGCTCTCTTCCGCTTCCCTCCTCGCTCCATCCCGCCACGCTTGCTTGCTGCTGCTCTCGCTTTAAATCTCCCTCCGGTGTTTGTGTTGGTGCTGGTTGCCTGGCAGCGACGCTGCGTGCCTCGTCCCCGGCCGGGGCTCCATTTTCTTGGTTCCGCTGGGGGATTGGCGTCCAGACGTTACTTTTCCTTGGTTCCCTGTGGGGGTTGGTTTGACCACGCTTCCCGGGACCTTCCCCCGGCTAGCCCGGGAAGCGTGGTTGAAACTGACCCCATGTGGGTATTGAGCGTGATGAACATCTGGCGCACGCCGTTCAGACGTTCAGGGCCCTTTGGCCCCGCGGGGGGGTTGAGCGTGGTTCACTGTGGTTCAGCGTGATCTCGTAACGTCTGAAATCACCCATAGTTCTTCTGTGTGAAATACACTTTGAAATGTATTGATGAAAAGCATTCTGTAGGAACTAACTACCGAATCCTACATTGTTCGGCTTTGCCAAGAGTCTATAAAACAACCAAATCAAAAAGAGGACATAATAGGAGAGGGTAATCCTGATTTTATCTTCTACTAAGATCTATTTGAAACACTTACACCAATGGTAGGGTTCTGTGTAATTCACAGTTTCACAGTCTGCACAAAAATTGTGAAAACTGTTCCAGTCTGTGAAACTAAAATGCCCCTGCACTCACTGGTGGAAGGGCAAAGGGGAGCCAATTCTTGGCCCTGCAGATGTTTAGGAGCCAAGTTCCAGACCCCTGCCACACAGCTGTTGGAACTTCAAGGAAACAAGAGCTAAGCCGTGTTGGCTGCTTTGTGACTGCACTTCTGCCCACTTATTCTGCCTAGGAATTATAGTCCCAGCCTGTAATCTGCTCCCAAGTCTGGAGATGCTGTTGCTGCTCAGCTGATTGCAGCTACAGCAGGAGATGGAGTTCCTGCTCTGACTCTTTTATTATTGTGATACATTTAACACATGTAGCAGGAAATTTCATACCTCAAAGGTAACAATGCCAAGATTTTTCTCCCCAAACTCACCGCATAATTTAAAAAAAACACCATGGTTTTCGTAGGGTCTGAACTACTGATCTGCCTTAAGGCCGGGGCTTCTCGGCAGCTGCTTCTCATGCTCAGAAAGGGAGGGTCTGGCTGAACGCCCCACAGCTGCGACTGGTGAGAGAGGCTTCCTGTCCCTAGGTAACTGCCTCTCACTGCGCCTCCCATTCTTTGCTCCCGGGTCAGCGTCCTAGCTGCTTACTGGAAGTTCAGCTTCCCCGTGCCACCACCGCCAGTGTTATATTTTAAAGGCCCTGCGTGAATGCGCTGCTGGGGCTGGTGCCATGTTCTGTAACTGGTATGTTGGGACTACACTACCCAGCATGCCAGTTACAGAACATGCCGCCAGCCCCAGCAGCACACACGCGCGGGGCCTTTAAAATGTAACACTGGTGGTGACACGGAGAAGCTGAGCTCTAGGTAAGCGGCTAGGCCACTGATTCGGGAGCGAAAAATGGGAGGCGCAATGAGAGGCGGGGCAGTCCTCCACCACAACAAAACCAGCTGTAGCAGCAGGGGCAGCAGTGATCTTGTCATGGGTAAGTAGGCAGGGACAGCAAGCGGTGGCAAGGGGGAGGAGGCTAGGGTCGCCGGGGCAATTGCCTTCCCTGGTGCCCTGAAATTTGCAAAGCATGAACCATTTACTCCAGTGATCCTCCAGTACAACTGACACTTTCCTAACCTTAATCATGCCAATTTTATAGCAAGTAGAATGTTGGGACTTTATAATCCCATACTCTAATAATAAGCGTTCCAGACAGTCTCAGACTAATAGTCCATCCAGCCCAGCATTCTGTCTTTGACAGTGGTCACCTTCGGTCACTTCAGAGAAGTACACAACAGCTCATAATAGACTGGTCCATTCCCTGTTAATTTCACCCAACTCCCAAGAGTCAGAGGTTATGTCTGCTCCCCCCCACACACCACCAATCTTGTCTAGCCATATCGACCTATCCTTAAAGAACTTATCCAATCCTTTTTAAAACTCAGTTATGCCTCCACAACATCCTCTGGCAACACATTCTACAGGTTAATTGTATGTTGAATATAAGAGTATTTCCTTTTATTTCTTTTAAATCAGATACCAGTTACTTTCCTAGACTGTCCTTTAGTTATTAGAGATATTTACTCCCTGCTTGTTCTGCACCACTCATGATTTTGTAAACTTCTATCCTATCCCCTCTCAATTATCTCTTCTCCAAGCTGAAGAGCCCTAATTTATTGAACGTGTCCTCATACAAAAGTGGTTCCATAGCTTTAAATATTTTTGTGGGCCTTCTCTGTACCTTTTCCAGTTCTACTATTTATTTATTTTTCTGAGATAGGGTGACCAGAACTGCACAAAATACTCCAGGTGTGGTTTCATCATAGATTTATATAGCAGTATTATGATATTTTCTGTTTTATTCTCTATCCCTTTCTGAATAATTCCTAACTTTCTGTTTGCCTCTTTGACTGCTGCTGCACACTGAGCGGATGTTTTCAATGAACTGTCTATGGCTGTAAACAGCCAGATAGCTGCTCCACATTTGCCCATACGAGCCCCTGGTGTCCCTGGATTTACCTGTCTGCCAGATGTTCATCATGGAGCAGGCTTCAGCTGCTCTAGGGCAGCCCCACATGGGGTGCTCTAGAAGATTCAGAATCATATCTTGCAGAGCAAGCTACAACCCCATGGCAACAGACAAAACACAGAGTTGCTGTCTGTCTGAACAGCCCCTGCAAGCCAAATGGCCAGAGCAGCTCCCAGAGTAAGTGTGGCCATCTTAGCTTCCCTCCCTCCCTCACCCCAGCCCTTAAAGGAACATGTGCAAAATCCAAACACATGTTGGCCCCACACAGGAACCCTGCAGGAAGAGTGGAGGTCAGCACCTGCAGAAGACGTGGAGAGACAGAGCAGCAACAGTGTCCGCTAGCTCCACACCTGAACTGTATGTTACCTGTGCCTTTCACCAGTGTCTTTCCGCTTTCCCTGTTCATTCTTGCCGCTTAATAAAGTCTGCTTTTTGCTCCTGGACCTCAACTGTGCCTTTTTGGGAACTGTATGTAACATCATTTTGGTGCTACTAGCCAGCTGACCAGAATGTGGCTTTGGGCAATCTATATCCATGGACACTGGCTCAGATTCTGCTTTTCTGATGGTGCTAATCAAGATTTATAGCAATGTCATTTAGAGGAGAACCAGGAGGTGCTGAATGTTCTTCCTAAGCAGTGAAGGACCTAGAATCTGCTGAGGTGCTAGAACCCCCAATACAGCCAATCAGGACTGCAGCCTGGGACAGAATGTTCAGCTTTCTGTTTGGTTGGATTCCCGGGCGCTTGGGAGTCCTGCCTAGTCTGGGGGATCACAGTGAGTGCATTTCTGACAGCTATTCCCTATCCTGTGAGGTATAATTGCTGGTTCATACACAGAGGAGCATGACCACCACCATGACAAACTCCAGGGACTGAACTGGGAACCTCTAAAGCTACAAAGAGTGATCCTCAGACTGTTCAGTGCTGGTGCTTTCACTATATCGTTACCATCCGAATGATACTTCTGCTGTGGGGGTGTGGGCCTTGGCTCCCTCATTTTTTGAAGGATCTACCACCCCTCTCCAGACCCATTGCCAGGGACCTGTGTTCACTGTGTTTTCCCCATTGCTGCCAATGTTTAGCTATCAAAGCTACACTGACTGACTGTGGAGGGCAGCATGTTCCTAGTTATTGCTTGCAAGCTAGGGAAGTGCCTAGGTTACCATGGAGATTTCTTAGCCGTGCTCTGCAAAAACCCTTGTTATAACCACCTCCTCTGGGGTGAGATAGTGAACAGGGTGGGGGACAGTTCTCCTCCAAACACAGGTGGAGAAGACATTGCTAGGGCAACCCTACCCAGCCCAGCTCCATGAGATGCTTTTGGGAAAGACAAACATACATTAGAGCTGGGTTTCTTTTGTGGGTGAGCTGATCCTCTTCCCCCTCTGGGTTTCTGTTGGAGATAGTGTTGGTTCAGGACAGATTTGCACCCTTTCCCCCCCCCCCCCCCCTTCCTATGTTTGTACTTGATTCCTTGGAGGCATCAGCCTGTGAGCTTGTGTGTTCAGAAACAGGACCACAGTGTTGCTGCTGGCCTAGCAGGGGTTTGACGAGTACTCCAGGAGCTCCAGGTGACTATTGATTTCTTCTTTCCTCCCCCAGGCCAGGCAGTGATGGACCCAGCACTGTCACTGTGAAATACACTCAAGTGGGGATGGGACAGCTTGCTAACAATGGGTCACTCACAACCTCTTACATCGGGCCATGCTGCGTGGCTCTACGATGTCAGTTCATCACCTTTGATTCTGGGGACTCTGCACACCACCCCTCAGTTGCCCAGAAGACAAGCTGTTCATCCTGCAGGCCCTCAGATTGACCAGAGCCCCACGCCCCTCCTCCCAGCCAGCTGTGCTTTCTTCTCTTGTGGACAAAGCCCTGTACTGGAACCTGTCAACCAGAGCCCCTCTGCCGATGCCCTTGGTCAACCTGTGTGCTGCACTGACAGGTGCTTACTTCCTTGCTCGGTGCCTCTAGCTCAGGTGGATCGGAGTCACACACCTCCTGTGCCAGCCAGCTGGGCTGTGTTCTCCAGAGAGCCTCTAGGGGAGCCAATCTCTCTAGGGAAGCACAAGCCTACTCCTGCAGTAGCCAAAAACTATGCACTTTACTCCATGGAAGGGAACTGTTGGCCTTTCCCAGACCCTAAGACTCAGGGAGGTCAAATGCCAACTCCCTCACACAGAAACTACATGGTTTATTCCCTTGACCAGACCTTGCTCTCTCAACAGGTGTCTGCAATCCAGCCTGACTGGAGAGGCTGCCCTGAGCCGATAAACTGTGCCATTTACTCCACACCTCCGGGCCTAAATCTGCAAGCTCAGGCAGGCAACAGCTCCTGGTCGCCCTTCCCACGCGTTATGCTTGCTGTGTATCCTACAGCGCATGGCTCCCCCCCTCGCCTTGAAATGCTTTCTCAGATTGACCGGAGCCCCACACCTCCCATCCTAACCAGCTGTGCAGTCTACTCCAAGGATGGGAGCTTGGCCCCTGTCGCAGATGGCTCTCAATGAGCACATATCCCACCAGATGTGTAGCTTTGGCACACATCCAAGGCTACTCCTTGGATTGGAGACAAGACCACCTGTCATTGGTTGCGAATCTTGGCCCCTGTGCATTTCTACTCTGTAGATGACAAGCAGCTTTGCAGAGAAATCCTACCACACAGCCCTCCCCTTTGGACAATAAAAGCAAAATGCACTTCAGATGGTCCCAGCACTTTGCAGGTTTCCTTAGCACTTATTGAGGTGCCAACTCCCCAGTGAGTGAAAATAGGGTGTGTGGGGAATGTCCGCTCTGCATCTGGAGTGCAGGTGGCAGTCCCAACAGTGGTGGCATAATGGCTACAGGGAGGGGAGGGGGACTGCCCCCAGCACCGCTCTGTCACCTGCTGGCTAGTCCTTTGAATTTCCTGGCCGCTGGACATGTTAGCACCACTATTGCCATTTTATAGTGGGAGAAAGAACAGGAGATCCCCTCTCCTTTGGACTGTTGGTACTCCATTGAGTGCCCCCCTCCTCATACCAGACTGTAGTCTTCCTTCTCCAAACAATAGAAAACAGCCATGCAAGTTGGCTAGCCCCACTACTTTCTTGTGCTTCTGTCTCCTCCCTGACTAAGGAGATCAGGAGTGGGGAACAAACATTGCTTCACGTATCTCTTGAGGTATCTCTGGTGTGCATATACCCTTCCTTGTATAATTTGGGACGAGGACTAACTTGTGCCACACCCAGCAGCCACGGTTTGGGAGGAACATCTGATCACTGCTGAGCTGGGTGGTGTTTCAACCAGCATTTGGGGGATGAATGATTTATTCTCTGCCCCTCAGGTTCCCCTCTCTACAATACGGAGGCTCTGTCTCCTGGCGTGGTTAAGAGGCTAACACAATTAGAAATTGTGAGGCATTCAAACAGGGCAATTATCCCATCCCTGGAGACAGGCAGGAAACTTACATTTGAATACAAGTGTAGCTCTGGGATTCCATGTGGCCGCAGTAACCTCGTTGAGGCACCTATTTTTGTTATTAGTTACAACTACTTGCATGGGACTTAACCAGCTGCAGTTCCAGGCTGGATGCAGGAGCAACAAGGTGCAATTCTCTGACAGGGGTCAGAATAAAAAAATACGATGTCCCCTTAGGTCTTTAAAGTCTTCCAGCTTTTGTCTTCAACCAGTTGTTCCCAAACAGTGGATCAGGACTCCAGACAACGTCACAAACCCAACTGATAGTTTTACTCTGCAAGTATTTGTTGCTGTCTGGAGCCTCAAAATGTGGCTTAGGAATCATTGCTGTAAACTATGTCCATAGATGTCACGGATGCAAGCAGGAAGGACATGGGGGTAGTCGTGGTTGCCGTTCCCCCCCACCCCAATACCAAATGCTGCCTGCCCCATCTCTCCACCACCAGGTGATGATTGTTTTGTGGAGGGGGTGTTGTGTGCTACTGGGGAAGGAATAGTGTGTGAGAATGATGTAAGCCAGAGAGCACAGAGCCCATAGTGGTACAGGGAGAGATGGGGCAGGGAATGGGTACTCTTGGGAGTATAGCTGGGGAGCCTGGGGCCCCATACCCCCTACCTCGTCCCACCTTGCAACTTACATGGCTTTATGGCAGGAGGATGTAGAGCCTTCCCTGCACCACATTCTTTACCGTTCCCCAAACACAGTTTAAAGAAAGATTGCTGAAGGCTGAGTCCCACTGGTCAGTATGAAGCATCAGTTAATTGGCAGGAAGACTCTGAAACAGGCACAGCATCTGGAACACCCACTGCTTTCCAAGATGACACTGTCCCTTTTAGCTCAACAAATTTGACACCTAAAATGCAGGTAGTTTCGGGTGCAATTACAAAAATCAAACTAGAACACAATGTATTGTGGCTCATGTCAGTAGTCTGAATGCTTTATTCTAGGGCCTCCATCACTGTTGGGTGGTGCAGCTCAACCATTTTGCTTTGAAGTGCTTGCACTGGTGTAAAGGGAGATGAATGTTGCTTTTTGCCAAAACTGCACTGCATCTCTAGACTAAAAACCTTTGCTCTGTAAGAGTCCCCTTCATTGCATTGCTGACCCCGAGGGCACCTACAGGATTACTTCAGTTTATATTCTAACTCCCTCCAAAGTCCTATTCACTATCATTGTTGTCACTATGACTCCTTTTAGATGAAATGAATACTGTTCCTTATGAAGCATAATAAAAGGGATGCTGTCAGCTCTGCAGAGATGCTAATGATTTTTCTTTAATTCTGAAATTCAGTCTTGAAATTTGGAGGCACCAGACTAAGGAATTATTGTTTGGCAGGTTCAGAAGACTATTAGCAGTCAGACAAATGGAAAACCTTTTACACACAAGCTGGTATAATGCAAGACCAAACACTCTCCAGTGGCCAACTAACCTTTTTACCATCCTAGCAAGTGGTCAGAAAGCAAACAGAATGTTGGAGATTATTCAGAAAGCGATAGAGAATAAAACAGAAAATATGATAATGCCTTTAATGGTGCAACCACACCTTGAATATTGTGTGCAGTTCTGATCACTCCATCTCAAAAAAAGTTCTAACAGAACAGGTAAAGGTACAGAGATAGGCAACAAAAATGATCAAGGGTATGAGATGGCTTCCATATGAGGAAAGGCTCAATAGGTTAGAGCTCTTCAGCTTGGAGAAAAGACAACTGAGATGGGATATGATAGAAGCTTATAAAATTATGAGAGGCATGGAAGAGAAAGTTCCTTACCTGGTGAACTTCTTTTCTGCTTTCTCTACAGGTGGGTGGTCTTCACTAATTCCCTCCCGCATGGAGCAGAAGGTAGGGTCAACTTGATTAACAGGCTCTGCTCTGTCAGGGGCTCACCCCTTCATGAGCCTCCAGGCCAAGACTGCCAAAGATAAAACTCTAATAACTTCAAATGAAGACTAAAAAACTAAACAGTAACCAGTAAGAACAAGGATCCCCTCAAAGAAATTCAGATACCAGAGAAACACCCCATTCACCCAGCAGAATGGAATTCAACATGCGCGGGCACACTGACCACCCATAGAGAGAGAGCAGAAAAGAAGTTCACCAGGTAAGGAACTTTTTCTTTTTACTCTCTCTCTCTGGGTGGATGCTCTTCACTAAAGGGAAGTCTAAAAGCAGTGCCTTTCCTGTGGAGGGCAGATTCCTAATGGTTTGAAAAAGTGCCCAGCCACCTGGATCCAACTCTCCTTATGGCTGAATAATCATAGACTTGGAAAGTACATCAGAGGTCATCTAGTCCAACCCCTTCTCAATGCAGCAAATTCACAGCTACAGCATCCCTGACAGATACCTGTCCAGGCTCTAGTTGAAAACTTTCAGTGAAGGAGAGCCCACCACCTCCCTAGGCAATTTGTTCCATTGTCAAACAGCTCTTACTGTTAGGAAGTTCTTCAAAGAACCCTTTGAAGCACCCTGCAACCAAAAGCAGTCTCTGCTGATGCTACCAAAGTTACTCTGCAGTGCCTGGTGAACGTATGCATGGAGGAACGAGTGGTTGCCCTATGTATCTTTTTCAAAGAAACCCTATTTAGAAGTGTTGCATTAGTGGCTGTCCCCTTAAGTGAATGAGCTGACCACCCTGGTATGGAAGGCTTTTCATTGGAAGCTTTCCTGACAGACTGAATCAGGTACAAAAAGGGTCCTTATGCTTTTCTCAAGGACATTCGCAGTGGGGCATGGGATGATAGACAGGTGGCTTTAGGTAAACGTTTGGCAGATAAAATGGAATCAGAGAGCAGGAAGAAAACTATGATCCTTCAGGGGCTCTGCTAACTCCACCCACTATGCCAGAGGAAGGGAGCTGCTGACGTCAAACTCTCACAACTTCCACAACGCAGTCCGCTGCTGCTAAAATCTCATCTTCACAAGTCTATAGACCCTGGAATAAGCAGGGAAGTCAAATCCATGTTAATGAGCGGGGAGAGCCAAATTAAGCAAATCAGTCAGTGATAGCAGACTTCAGAATTTCAGCAGGCATTTTGGAGGACAGTTCATGATCAACAGTAACAAAGATGGCTGAAAGATCTAACAAGATCAACAGGGTAGAATTCCCCTGTTAATCTCCAGGTGCAGGTTAATCTCAAGGCCACAAGCACAGTCTCCGTGCTGTACCCAAAATGAAAGCCTGACAGAAACAGGTCCAGGAATCCAACAACATTGAGATGAGCCTGAAGCTGTCGGGCAACCACTCATTCAATAACCTTTCCTAAAAAGGGAAGGTTAGAGACAGGCCAATAGATGGCTGGGGAGGCAGCATCCAAAGATGGCTTCTTAAGCAGGGGCGTCCAGTTGCGGTCCAGCTGCGGTTTTAAGAGAGTCTGACACCTTACCCTCTCGAAGGAAGGTACTGACAACCCCAGCCAGCAAAGGACCCAATGTCTCCTGGCTGGCTCTCACCAGTCAGGATGGGCAAGGATCTAATTCACAATTTGTTGCTCTCATTGCCCCAAGCACCTCCCCTGCATCGGTGGGTGATATAATTGAAACTGATCCAAATGAACAGGACAAGACTGAACTTCCATAACCCCAAAGTCTGATTCTGCAGATAAAATGGCAGCACCCAAGTCGTGGTGAATATGAGCAATTCTGTCTGCAAACTAATTAATAAAAATGGCACAGCGGGCATTAGAGGACTCCATTCCTGGGCAGAAGCAGACTGGATTAACCAGGCCCCTTGCAACCCAGAATAGCTCCACTGGACAAGACTTTGCAGATGCTATGATAGCAGAGAAGAAAGCTTTCTTTGCTGTCATCACACCACAGCATCGTCCTTCAAAAACATTCTATGCTGCAATTGGTCGACTTCAGTGCGAGTCAAGCACCATCTGCACTCTGCCTACCCTCCCGCTTCAGCCGCCTCCGGTCCTCTGTATATCAGGGTGGGCTGTGCCCCTGCAGCAGTGGGAGAGGACGCCTGTGTGCAACTGTGTTAATGGCCATGGTCAAGATGTCATTCCACAAAGTGACCATTCAACAAAGCACCCAGGCCAGAGTAGCTGCTAAGGCCAGTGGGTAAATCTCTTAGAGAACTCTTGAAACCTATTGAATCCATTAGCCTCTGAGGGTGGACCAACCTAACCGGTCCACCACCCCGACTAGAGCATAGGAGGGCTGGGATCTGGGCTTTCAGAAAGTGTTGGTCCAACCATGACAACAACCCTTTAATGAAGGCTATTTTTTAGGGCTGCAACCCGATTATAAATTTTAGTCTATTCATTGATTAAGCCTTTTTGTCAATCAATCAAGTAATCAATTTAGATTTGTATATATTAACATAAATTTGCATAAATATGCATGGATTTGCATAGATTCGCCTAGTTTGCGTGCATTGGGTAAACTTGCCTTCTGCTGGAACGCGTCCCCTTGAGCTACGGACTCAGAACTATGGATTGTCAGAAGGTCCTGGCAGCTAACCGATTAATCAGGGGACAAATGACAGATTAATTGATTAATCGATTAATGGTTGCAGCCCTACTATTTTTCAAATTCGCTCCCCAATCTCTGAAGTTACCAGCTTTAAGATGTTCCCAGAAGCTGGACCAGAGGAGCTTGCCAGCCATATAGAATGATGGCATCATTATTTATTTGCATTTATATCCTGCCCTTATCTGAAGGCTCAGGGCAGCTTACCATTTTAAAAATATTATTATTATTATTATTAACAAATATTTATATAGCGCCAGCAGTGTACCTGGCACTTTACAAAGTAATAAAATAGACATGGTCCCTGCCCCTAGGGCTTACAATCTGAGAGACAGGAGCTGGGGGAGAGACTTAGGAAGGGGAACAGAGGGAGAGACAAGGGGTCTAACATTCATGAAGATGCGAGGTCTCAAGTGCACGTACTTGGCTTGGTTACGATGAGAATGACAGCAGGCAGGTCCATGTTGCAAGGATAAGGGTAAACCGATCGTAGGTATAGGAATAGTGGCTCAGCAGAATAAAGCGTCAGACAGAGCAGAGCGAAAGAGGTGAGTTTTAAGGAGAGATTTGAAGGTATGAAGGGAGGGGGCAAGGCGGATGTGGACAGGGAGGGAGTTCCAGGCATGGGGGGCAGCAAGTGAGAAGGGACGAAGGCGCTTAGGGGAGCAGGGAAGGCGTGGAAGGGTGAGAGAAGGGACAGAGGAGGAGCGAAGTGCATGGGCTGGAGTATGGAGGGCGATAAGTGCAGAGAGGTAGGGGGGAGCAAGGTTGTGAAGAGCTTGATAGGTGAAGACTAGGAGCTTGTGCAGGATTCATTCAGGAAGGGGAAGCCAGTGAAGCGAAGAGAGGAGGGGCTGCACATGGTCAAAGCGACTGGCGAGGTAGATGACCCTGGCAGCAGAGTTTTGGACAGAGATGAGGGGAGAAAGGTGAGACCGGGGAAGGCCAGTGAG
Source organism: Sphenodon punctatus (assembly GCA_003113815.1). Taxonomy (NCBI): domain Eukaryota; kingdom Metazoa; phylum Chordata; class Lepidosauria; order Sphenodontia; family Sphenodontidae; genus Sphenodon; species Sphenodon punctatus. The sequence goes on along the minus strand of QEPC01000978.1, from coordinate 2,726,718 downwards.
AAGGAGGTTACAGTAATCGAGGCGAGAGATGACCAGAGCATGAACAAGAGTTTTGGCAGACGAGACAGTGAGAAAAGGGTGAATCTTAGCAATGTTATGGAAGGAGAAGCGACAGGATTTAGCAACAGAGTCAATGTAGGGTTTAAAAGAAAGGGGTGAGTCAAAGATGAAGCCTAGGCTACGGGCTTGGGGGATAGACAGGATGGTGACTCCATATAAAATACAATATAAAAACATTTAAAATTCAACCCCCACAAACCCAACCTACTCCCACCCTCCTACAGCCTCCCACTTAATCCCCTTCCCTATCCTTCAGTCCATCCTCCTCCTTAGAATTACCCCCCCCCCGCAATTCAGTGTATTTTCAGATGTTACGATCCCATGCTCAACCACGGTGAATATCCACATGGTGAGCAAGGGACCGTAACGTCTATTGGCCCGACAGGTGATTCCTGCCAGATATTCACCCCCGTGAATCATGGGCGGGAATCTCATTGACCACGCAAACGGCCCTTCTGCCCAGACCATGGCCATTTGCGTGGTCAATGAGATTCCCGCCCATGATCAATGGGATCATCATGTCTGTCCCCTGACCACAGCCCGGAATCAGCGGCCGTGCCCGCTGTTGATTCTGGGCCGTGGTCAATGCCCCGAGGGGTGGGCGGATGCTGCGGCTGCATTGGCCCACCCATCTCCCAGGGGGCGGCTGGCCTAGGGAGCGTGGGTGGTGGGTGGGGCTGTGCAGCTGCATGTTGGCCGCACAGCCCCATCCCCTCCCGATTACCTGCTGGGATCAGCCAGCACGTCTGTTGGCCATGCCGTTTTGATCCCAGCGGGGGATCAATTGGTGATTCCGTGACGGGGCCAATGCTGGCCCCGTCACGTCTGAAAACACCCTCAGGTCCTGCTGCCAAAAGCCCAATGGAACAAAATGGTCTTACATTTATTTTATTTATTTTTAGTTATTGGCCGCCCCCCCAGGCCTACGACATCCTGGGGGCGGCTTACAACAAATAAAACAATAATAAAACACATAAAAACATCATAAAACATATATAATGTTTTTTTAAAAAAAACCCACCCCCCAAATCCCCCCCCGTACCCTCCCCTCCCCCCCTCCCCTCCAAAGGTCTGGGTGAACAGCCAGGTCTTACAGGCTCGGCAAAAAGCCATCAGACCTGGGGCCAGGTGAGCTTCCCCCGGGAGGGAGTTGCAGCCCAGCCACTGAGAACGCCCTCTCCACTGTGGCCCCCTGTTTAACACAGGGGACCTCCAGGAAGGCACCCCCAGCAGACCGCAGGGATCGCCCTGAGCTGCGGAAGGCGAGGCGGTCCCCAAGGGATGAGGGGCCCAGACCATATAGCGCCTCTGAAAAGCCACCAGCTTTGAACACAGGTGGACCTCGACCCAGTGAAAAACCAGAGTCTTCAGGAAGGTGCTCCCAGCTGATGGTAGAGGCCGTGACAGGATATGGGGAGCAAGGCAATCTCTCAGATAGGTAATCTATTCGACCATGCAATTGATAAGGAATCAGATATGTTTACAGAATATTTCTTGAGTGCCCTTCATGGTGTATGCCGGCATGCAGGGAGTGCGTGCATGCCATGGACTCTAGTTACAATGATACTGCTACTATTTTGGAATGTACTAATTATTGGTATTTAAACAGCATACCAAACAAGTCCCTGTCGGTTAAGGCAGCTCCCTTGTGCTAGAGGGTCCATGCACCTGCTACCCCACTTCTCTTTTTCCTTGCTCCTCTGGTTATGGACAACTGGGACTGCCCTTCCATTTATACCACCACGGGGTTTAATGATGATAGAGATATGACTATGCGGGTGTCCCAGAGTGATAATTTTGTAACCAACCATTGAAGGGAGGCATGGCCCTGGTAGTTGGTATGTGCTTGCCATCCTTGGAGGATGGGGGTGAGGATCTGTTAGCCCACCACTGCTGATGGAGGCTTCCCAGCACCAGCAGGCCCCCATGCTGTGGCACACTACCATAGGTGTCTTTAGACATAATGTCAACAGGTCAGACAAATGTGTGTTTTGACCTTGATATGAACACCAGTTTGGCCCTGTGTTCACCATGTGGCACTGCTTAGACACACAGCCCATCTTGGGGCAAATCGGTGTTTTGCTCACCACCTGATCTTAGCATGCAAGCGCTGCTGCCTTGTTCCCTGTGTTGTACCTGCTAACACACCACACAATATAATCAGACACAATGTTGGCCACATGTTCAGCCAGAACATGTAAATTGTCCTTGTGATACAATGGTGTTCACATCGTGTGTCCAATGGGTGGCCAATTGATGTTGGGATTATGGTGCTTACACACAACAGCCAAACACATGCTTAGGGGTTTTGACACACTATCTCTGTTATCTCTAAAGACAACCCATTGTTAATGGAGGCCTTCTGGCAGTGGCAGGCCCCCTTGCAGTGGTGCGTTATCAGCCTACCAAGGCTGTCAGAGGCCTCTCAGCAGGCCTCCTCACTGGGGCACGCACACTGCCGAGGTCTCTGTTCAACAGCGTGCATATGCAAAATGGTCACCGGGGCTGTTTTTTGCATGTGCAACCCTTTACCAAAATGGCGCCGGAAGAAGATTGTTTGCAGCTTTTATGCCAGCTTCCTGCCAAAACAGATAAGGTGACCCTGAAGTCTTTTTGGGCACACTACATTTTGTAGGGATGTCTCCCTGCACTATGCTGAGATTTCCAGCCTGTTTCAGCTAGTCAGGGACCCTGATTAGTAGTGGTAGGACCCCGGGCCCATTACTGGTTACCGGATTTACCGGTTACCAGTTCTACGAAAACCGGATTCCCGGATTAAATCCGGTATACCGGTACCGGATTTATTTCATTGGTTTTAATGGGGCGCTGTGTCCCCATTAAAACCAATGAAATAAATTAATTCCCTCCCCCTCCCCCTCCCAGGCTGCGCGGGTGGAAGGGGGGACACCCCCCACCCACCCTGCCCAGCCTGGCTTTTTGTTTTAAAAAAGAGTAAGAGA
>QEPC01000978.1:2697424-2709222 GCA_003113815.1 Sphenodon punctatus | reverse complement strand
TTTGCTTGGGAACACAAGGTCTCTGCTTTCTCTCAGGCACCTAATAGACAGGAATATTGCCTCCTTCACACCAGTTCACATACTATCCTGTAATTTATTCCCTCCCTGACCATTTGACCGTTTACTCCTCACACATTTGTTCCTTATCTAAGTCAAGGAATCAATGCATATGCTAACTAATATCTTAATTAACTTACAACATTCTATATAATCTTAAAAGCAAAAACCAAACTAATGTCTTACCTAACTTAACATTCTATGTAATCTTAAATGAGCATAATGGCTTACACAAAAGTTTCATTCAGTTACAATATCATGATTATACATCCAGTGTACTTTGGTTACATTTCAGCAAATAATAGGTTACAATAGCATTCAATGTCTGTTCTGGCATATTTGTGTCAAAAGAACCACTTTTGCTTTGGTTACATTTTAGCAAGGAAATTGGCATCTTTGTTGGGCCAAAATCATATTACAACACCCGGAGCATAGATTTGCTGCCCAGGGTTTGCCCCCTCTTGGTCCAGTTGAACATGGAGGTGGGCCTGGCTACTTTATGGGTTCCTGAGGGTGATGCTTCAGTGCTCTGTAATACCCCACCCTGTAGCAAAAACCACCAACTGTTGATTGGTTTCAGGAGGATAAGCTGGTTATCTCCTCCTTTACCCCCCATGTGGAGGATGGACTATGGGTCTAACAGATATTTCACTGCCCTGGATGATCCCTGGCCTATTTCCATTACCATCCTGAATGTTCTTGTGGGAAATGAGGGCCCCTACTCTCCTAGCATGCTCCATCTTAGAGTGGGCAGTGCACTGCACCCACATCCCCAGTGACTATCTTCTCCCCACATCCACCCCCTAGATGCCCTGCACTCCTGTCATGGCCAGAGGTGGGTGCCTTTGTGCATCCTACTGCTGAGAGGTTGGGTTTATGCTCTTTTTACTTTGGACTTCACCAATTACAACCTGCTCTCCTCCTGTCCATCCCAATACAGGTCTTGGACTTCCCAGGAAATTGCCACTGCCATCTCCCTGTGGAATATACACAGCCCCGGTTTTGCATATCCCAAATGGTCCCAGGTGCAGAGGGACACAGTCTCTGTCACCCTCGGGGCTCTGGTCTTGGTCTTTCCTTGTAGAACTCCGCTGATATTGAGGGACTTAATTCTCGTGTGAATGTTTTGCTTAATAGTATGAATGATGCTGCCCTATCTAGTGGCAGGATCAATTCTATGCTTCTCCAACAGCATGCCAGAACAATTCTGGATTTTAATTCACTGGCAGATAACCGTAGGACTATTTCCTCCTCCCGTACCACTGTCATGGGCTGTATGCAGTATAACAATATTTCTCACCACATAACTTGTTCTTTGATGGCTACCAATTTGGTGTCCTCCTTTCATGATGGACTCCTCCATCTGGATTCAGGTGACTGGCTTTGCTTTCTCAAGAGCACTAAACTTCTCCACCACTTCGAAAGAATCTGGTGTTACCCCAGTCACCCCTACATGTTGGATATTGCTAAATTGGAGAGGATGATAGCACAAGATAATTCAGTAACAAAACTGAGCATTATCCTGTCTGTCCGTAAATGGGAGACAATGCCCAAGAGAATGCTGTACTGTAATAGTGTGGGATTTGTATACAATGGATGGATCATACTCAGGGACCTGAGTTGACTGCGTTGCTGCAATTTGCAGTGATGCTCGCAGAATCAGCCAATCCTCGCAGAATCCTCGCAGAATCAGCCAATCCTGACCATGACCCGAGGGTAAATAGGCCCCTGGGAGATGAATTGTGGGTGGGTGGGGTCTGAAGGCCCTATGTTTGCATGAGGGAGGTGCTGAAATTCCAGAGGATTTGAGTTGTGTTTGATTAGCAAAGTTGTGATTCTATGTCAAACCTTTTGCAAATTTGCTTCCCAGCATGCATAGTTATGCAAATCAAGTTAATTATGCAAATATTAATGCTCACAGTGAATTTTCAGAATTTGGCTTCACTGGTTGCAGATTTTAAGATTTTTTAGTGCAGACAACTCAGGTCCCTGACCATACTGCATCATCCAGATTCTTACATGATCACGCCCAGTAAACAGGTTTTAAAGCCAGACTTCCATACAAAGCACAGGTTGACTTAGATCTGTAAGTGCTTTGCCTCAGAAGGATTATCAGGAAGCAGCCAGACTGTGCATGCCTTACATAACACCACAGTCCACAAGGCAGGAAGGACTGGGAATGTGGTGTACACTCTGGGGTACTTTACGATGCTAATACAACAGCAGCAGCGCCTGGGGGATCCAGAGGGTTTCTGTATGCCTCTGAGGTAATGTGACCCATTTTGGCAACTATGTTTTTCTCCCTGATCTTGAATTCACAATTACTGAAACCATCTACGCTGATCTAAACATAGCAGTGCTGGTAACCACGGTATTTCAACTTCTCAAACTGATTATTCTTTGTCTCTTGGACATAGATCACAGGAAGTTGAATTCCTTGGTGCCCATTTCTCTGTTAATAAAAGCACACCAGGAGAACTAGCAACAGGTGGTTGGCAAAGCAGCTGACACCCCCTGATGGGCCATTCCAGAACACATATCCCTACACCCCATCATGCACCCTGTCTCAGTAATGCTAATGGTTGTTCAAGGCCATCACCACTGTGCTAATTCCTTATGTGCTGTTGGTTAAGGGTTGCCCTGGGCCTGTATGGAGGAGGCCAGAGAATCCCCAGGGCTTTGTTATAGGGGGAAAAAACCATCAGCAATAGCAAATTTCTTTTTATTCTATCAGTTTTCACTTTTGTGTTGGTCAGAAAAAGAAAAAAACAAAACAGAAAAATCAAAACAAAGAGTTGTTGGTATGTAGGCTAGGGCCTCCGTTTTTTATCTTAGACCTGGCCACTGAACCAGACTGGCTTCCATCTTGGGAGCAAGACTCTGGCACTCTCCCTCATCTCACTTCCTGCCAGAACCCAGCTGCCAGTTGTCCTGCTGGGAATTGAAACCAAATTGCTGAGGATTATAAAACAGTCTCCTGTGATAAGTGACCTTCCTGAGCAGGCTTCACAAGAGCAGAAATTATGCAGGCACATCTTCCCCCATTTGGTGCCCTGAAGTTATAAAGGTTACTTCCCAGTAACTTTGTTCTTCAAGAAGGCTCTGTGTAGTCTCACTCATGGGATCAAGTTGTAGCCCTCAAAGCAATCCAGAAGACTGTTTCTCTGTAACAGTTCTGTCCGTCTTTAGATACTCTTGATGCTGTAGGTTCCGCTCCTCTCCCCCTGGGGGACCCTCATGCCCTGAGGTATAAAAGGAGAGTGTGGAGCCACACACCCCAGTTCCTTCCAATCCCACTGGTCCTATGTTATCCAGCCAAGAGGGAAGGTTGGGCGGGTAGTGAGAATACACAGAGCCTTATTGAAAAACAAAGTTACTGGGAAGTAACCTTTATTTCTTCTTTGAGTGGCTCCATGATTCTCCCTCATGGGAGATTTCTAGCAGTCCCATGGTTGTTGGAGGTGGGGGCTGGTTCACTGTAATACTGCAGAAAGTACTGTGCGGTCAACTGCTGTTTCTCTCCTATCAGTCAAATCCAAGACAAAGTGCTTTACAAATGGCTCCAAGGACCCTCATGTCACCTCTTTGCAAATCTCTTGTATGGGAATGTCAGAATTGTGCTATCGCTGCAGACATCGCTCTTGTGGAGTGTGCTCTGAGTCCATCAGGCGGTTTTCTATGGCTTAGCTTGTAGCATGTGGTGATGTACTCTAGAATCAATTTTGAGAGCCATTGTGAAGACAATTTCTCACCCAGTTTTCCCCCTCCTATGGACACAAACAATGCATTTGACTTCTTGTAAGTCTTTGTTCTGTCCACGTAAAATGACAACGCCCTACATTTTGGAGCCACGCTAGTGGCTCCATTAGTTAAGGCGGAGCTAACATTCTTCATTGAGAGTTCCATTGACTTCAGTGGAGCTCCCCGGGATAATATCCTCTGGCTTGCGACCTGATACTGACAGGGTTTTCTCTTTGATCCTGTCAGTAAGAGAGAATCTGGTTGCATAGGATAGTCAGGAATGTTCCAGAGTATGTGCTTCTGTTTACATTTTGTGAAACAGATGAGTAGAAGATTTATTTTTTTTACACTTTATTGATGGGTCTGTATGGTTTTCACGGACTTATGTGACGCATGTGCATGACTGAACAGGTAACGAGCCAGCTGGATATAAAATGGATGCTCTCTGCCTGAGTCCCCAGCCCTTGCCCCAAACATGCCGTGGTGCGCAGCAGCTGAGGGTGGGGATGCCCAGCCAGTCCTCTTAATGGCCGAATGGGTCAGGGGGCTGAGGCTCCTCCCAAAGGTAAGGAGGGGGGCCCTTGGAGCTGCCACGGGCTAAGCAGCTGCTAGTCCTTTTCTCCCCCGGCCCTCCCCCCCACTCCAACAGAAGAGAAGCGCTCTACCAAGAAGCAGCTGGGGACCTGCAATGGGATTCAAAGCCTCCGCCGGATCCCTGACCGCTTCCCGCCAGAGTGCTTCCCGGCAGAGTGGCTATTTCCTGTGGGAAGGGTGGACTGGAGCCTCAGCTCAGCTCCAGTCCCCCCTTCCCACAGGAGAGAAGTAAGTAAGTAAGTAAATAACTTTATTGAGAAACCCTAAGGTCATTTCAAAGTACAATGTAAACAATAGCCTTAATAAAGACTACCAACACAACTAAAAGAACCAAGTCAGCCACAAAGGCCAATGAGAGGCACTATTAAAATCGCAGGTACAACACAAAATCAAATTCAGAATTACCTTGCATTAAAAAATTGGTTCCATTTAACATCCAGAACCCCAGCACAGAAGGAAGCCATGGACCTGGTGACACATGGGTCCTTGGTGCTAAGTAGCCAAATCAATATTGAGTCATGATTTACCTGGGGTTGATAGCAAAATGTCTGGCCAGGAAACCTCCTTCTCAGATCAGCATAAATCGGGCACACCAAAATCACGTGGGCTAGATCTTCCACTTGCCCAGAAGGGCAATTCAGGCATAATCTAAGTTATCTTGGTTTACCTGTATATCTGCCACTGAGATTGGCAGACGGAAATGAATTAAAGCGGAACAGCAACAATGCTTGCATTTTATGCCAGTCAGACCAAAGAATGAGATACTTGGTTTCTCTCAAACAGGGATTGATCTTGGCGTAAAGAGGTGCTACTCTCTGATTAGCCAAAGCTACAATCTCAGTTTGCTTTTCCTGGTCGCCAATCCTCTGCTTGACCATTGCCAATGCTCCCTTGTAGTTGAAAGAACAAAGAAAAGGACTGGTGAAACCTAGATTCCCAACTTCCTTTTCTACGAGCGCACGCCAGGGGTTGGTTTCTAAAGCCTTGGCCACCAGGTTAATAAGAGAATTGGATTTAGAGGGGAATACATAGATTTTCATCCAAAATTTAATACATGCAAAAAGAGCCTGAGACCCCAAAGATGGAGAAGCAGTCTCGGCCCTCAGCAAGACCTGAGGAATACCTCTTGGAACCTTTAGAATTGCTCGAAGAAAACTATTCTGTAAAATGTCTATAGTGTTTAGGAAAGCTAGGCCCCAGACAGGAAATGCATATAAAAGTTGGCTTACAGCCTTAGCTCTAAACAAGCATATGGCCAGTTTAACCAAACAGCATCCATGCAAGAAATAATAACCCTGAATGGTACGGGAGGTTTTTTGCGCTAAACTAAGGGCTGAGTCAAAATGAGACCACCAACTCCTAGATGCTGAGAGTACTGCACCCAGGTACCTATACACAGAAACCTGTTCGATTAAATGGCTGCCCATACGCCAGCTGTGAACTACTTTTCTACTGCCCACAACCATAACTTTGGTTTTAGAAAAGTTGATCATTAAATTCTCCTCCTGGCAATAAACCATAAATTGCTGCATACACCATTTCAGGCCAGATCAGAACCGTATCATCCACATACAAAAGAACAGATATCTTACGGCCTGCAAGATTGGGTGGGTGGGTATCCACTTTGGCCATATGGGGGACCACATCATTAAGAAAAAAATTAAATAAAAAGGGGGTCAGTATACATCCTTGCCTGACTCCATGGAGGACTTTAATTATCGGGGTAGGCGAGGTATTCCAGGAAGAACGGACCTGCATGGTATTATTGGAGTATAACTTGGCCATAAGAAGTAACAAACGCCTATTAATGGACATCCCACTCGGCCTGTACCACAAACGATATCTATCTATAGTATCAAAGGCAGACTTCAAGTCTACGAAGCACAGGTAGAGACATGAGCCCTGGTCCGGTTTGACATATTTAGTGATCAGCTGATGCAAAATAAAAACATGGTTAAGGGTTGACTGACCTTCCTGAAACCCAGCCTGCTCTGGAAAGATTACTTCATTATCCTTGGCCCAAAGCTGGAATGTCATTAAAAGGTGTTTAGCATAGAGTTTCCCGATCACACTAAGGAGACTTATTGGCCTGTAGTTGTTAGGAAGGGACACATCTCCTTTTTTGTAAATGGGCACCACCAGACTGTTGAGCCATTTTTTAGGAAAGCTGCCTGTCGCATCAAGATGCGTAAGGAGGGGCGCCAATACTGAGGCCCACCAAGCAGGATCTAGCTTAAGAAGATCTGTAGTGACATGATCACAACTGGGGGCTTTCCCCGACTTTAATGTGGTTATTAGATTCTCGATCTCTGCTGGTTGAACCGGTTGCCAGTGAGGGAGGTCTGCTAAAGAGGAGCCGCCGGGATTAAAAGGATTAGTATCCAAATAAGATTTGGCAAATAGATCTGAAAAATAACTCTGCCACACGATATAGGGGGCAAATAATTTCTCGCAGATCCATGGTAATTTTGCCTAATAAGGGACCAAAACTTTCCTGAGTCCATTCCCTGGGCAGCCTCAATAAGTGCCAGCCAATTTTCTCTGTGGAATTCAGCTTTCTTCCTCAAGAGTAAGCCCCTGTACTCCCTTCGCGTAGAAGACAATCGAACCTGAGTGGCATGGGACGGGAAACTAGCCACCCGTCTAACAAGCCGCCTCAAAGTAGTCCTCAGAGTGCGACAATCCTTATCAAACCTGAGAGAGGCTACAATCAGCTCAATTAAGGTATCGAAGTGGGCAAGGGAATCCGACTGCTTATAGTTTATTCTGGTGACTAGCCTGACTACCTGTTCTTGCTGTATAAAAAGGGGGAACATATCAACCAGCTCCTGCCTAGATCTTAAACGGGTTTGACTAGCCATAGTACCTTCTCTCACCACCCGACTTGGCGGTGCTTGCTGCAGAGAATTCCCCCTGCCAATATCATGAATAAAGAAACATAAAGGAAAGTGGTCTGCCAAAAACATAGGCAGAACCTGTAGTCCTCTAGTAATAAATAAGTGATCTGCCTGGATGGCAAAGTAATCAATAATACTAGAGCCCAGGGGGGAGTGGTAGGTATAAAAATTACCTTCCTTGTAGCCAGGTACCAGCCCATTAAGGACCACTAAGTTTAAATCGTCCAGCAGCCTAGTTAACAATGGAGCCCTAGTACTAACCACCTTGTCCAATGAACTACGAGCGCCAATAGAGTGGGGAAGTAAACACCCCTCCTGTGAAGTATCCAACAGATTTGTCTGTGGAGCTCCTAGGCGAGTGCTGAAATCACCACCTATAATAAAGCAAGCATTGGGAAATCTCCCCCAAGCATCCCAAGAGAGAGTCTTAATTACGTGCCAGATCTCATCCTGATAGTATAATGAGCTGCTAGGCGGGATGTAAACATTGGCCAGGAGCAGTTCAAAACCAGAAGGGAGCAAACAATGACAAATGGCAAAATAAGATTTATACACATTTACCAAACGTATTTTAATATTTGCATTATTAGACACCAAAAAGGCCAGGCCTCCGCTTAACCTGCCCTTAGAGGTGGAAGAGGAGGCTGGGACACTAACAACCTGGAATCCAGGGCAGATTACATCCTTATTCATCCAAGTCTCTTGAATTAAAATAACATCGAAGGATTTCAAAAAACCCTGTAAAGAGGGTCTACATTGTGGGTCATCCATCCTGCTACATTCCAGCTTAGCAGGGTTGGCACTGTAGGATCATACCCACCCAGTCATTCCGGGTCATTGGGAGCCTCCAAAACCACACAATCCCTCGGTGAACCTGGAGGAGACCCACCCAGTAAGTAAGTAATAGATTTTTATTTACGTGGCCTTCGGCCATAGTAGTTCAAACACAACACATAGTATATAGTTTCCATATTAACAACAGGATTGTAATTATATACGTAACACATATAAAACCCCCCACATAAAATGATATAATACTTGCATACCATGTCCCAAGTCTTGTTTTAAAATTTAAACAATACACAACGTATCTAATAAAGCTAAACAACCTGAATACCAGGTTAATTTAGCCTTTGGTTCTTATTATTTACAATCAATTCTGTGGGAGCCACGTGTCCCTGTTTTGATGTTCTAGCATAAATTTGCCTATTTCCCTTTAGTCTTTACATTTCATTGTGTGCCATGAGTAACCTCTAGGACCTCCTCCAAAGGCTTTGATTTCATAAATCTGTTTCTAATGGCAAAGGCCTGTATAAGAAAATTTATAGTGGTCAGCATATATTCAGGAATACATAATAAATTTAAATCCGTCCTCCGCTGGTATTTATCCAGAAGAGGGGAGAGATATTTTGTGCGGATAGAGTTATACATTTGGCAAGTAAAGAAAATATGCTGATCCGACTCTACTTCTACTGCGTCAAAGGGGCACAATCGGTCTTCAAATTTGGTCCCCAATAAACGTACCTGAAACACATTTGATGGTAGGGCATTAAACCGTGCACACATCATAAGGTATTTCCCCTGTGCTGAAACCTTTGCCTTCAGATAGGGGGCACCCTCCCCCGGATCAGGTAAATACTCTATGTACTTCTTTAGGTGCAAGGTCTGCCTCACTGTAGCTATGTCATTCTGTCTGGAAACATCCCTAAGCCTAGTCAGGAGCATATTTCTCGCCAGGCCTAAGGGCTGCATGTAAAGATACTCCACTTCCAAGCCCAAATGTTTCATGAACCTTGTCAATGACAAGGCCTAGGTATCCTTATACCCGTCCCTGGCATAATAAGCCAAAAGACCCGGGTGAGTGCCATGGGAAATCTTTAGTCACAATTTTACTGCGGCTTCCCATCCTTGTACATCCCAGCTCAATTGACCCACTTCTAACCGGGCCGCTGCGACTGGAGTGCCTGGCGGACTGGAGTGCCTGGAGGAATTCGTAGAAATTGCACGGTCCCCACATTTGTATTGATAAGGGGTTTCCATAATTTGGCACTATAAAAAAGCTTGGACCGAATCTTTGCATTTCCTACCTGAAGTGCCTGTACAACTGCCAGCCTACCTGTATTATAAAAGTATTTGGCCACGGCTATTATTATTGGCTTTACAGAATCCATTGCCCTCTGGACATGAGTCTTCCATTTGCCTGATGCCTGGAAATAGAGGCCCAAATACCTGAACAGCGACACTTGCTGGATTACGTTCCCTCCAATAACCCAGCGAAAAGTCTTCAGAGAATTTGAGAATACCACCACCTTGGATTTTCCATAATTTATTTCCAATTTATTAGACTTGCAATAGACAACGAATCTATTCAATTGCCTTCCTAGACCGACCCTGGTTTGAGAAACCAGGGCCAAGTCGTCCACGAATAATAAACATCCCACTGCTCTAGCTGCCAATTTAGGGGGGTGAAACAAGGGATTTGCCATCAGGGGTATAAGATCATTTATAAACAGGTTGATCAAAGTAGGGGCCAGAACACAACCTTGCCTGACCCCCACATTTGTATCAACCTGCCCCGATAAATGGCCAACCTGATCTACACGAATTTTCAAGGAAGTGTTCTGGTGCAGTTTTTGAATAAGTAAAAGAAGACTTTGATCGACTGAAATGGCACTAAGCTTGTCCCACAGCAACTGCCGATTAACCCTGTCAAATGCTGCATGCAGATCAAGAAAGGCAACAAAGAAGCAATGGTTTTTTGCCCTGTATTTCTCGATAAGATGGAACAGCATAAGGCTGTGCTCTGCTGTAGAGCGAGAGCACTGGAAACCTGCTTGCTCGGGGTGCAATATAGCCTTTTCCCTAATCCACAATGTCAGCCTTAGTAGGAGCACTTTACTATACAACTTGCTAACTACACTCAAAACGCTTATAGGCCTGTAATTAGCTGGATCCGCTCTTGACCCTTTTTTAAAAATCGGGATCACAATAGCCATTCCCCACGCAACTGGGAAAATGCCCTTTGTATTTATAGCTGTGAACAGAGCAGTTAGCATCGGGACCCACCAATCAAGGTGGGCCCAAATGCATTCTATCTGCACTCTGTCCAATCCTGGGGCTTTATGGGTTTTGAATGTTCCGATAGGATATACCAGCTCTTCCGCTGTTACTGGAGGCCATTCCGGGATATCTATCAGAGCTTCTCCAAGGGAGCTCTCCTGGATGGAAGCCTCATAGAAATGTATTCTGAAGTGCTGTTCCCATGCACTAGGGGGGACTGGACATACAGATTAAAAGGGCCTCCAGGAAACAGCACCATTTATACACTTCCAGAATTGTCTGGAATCCTTTCCTTCAGCAGCTACTATCATCTTATTCCACCCTTCCATCCAGAACTCGATTTTCTTAGTTCTGATTAGGTTGACATATGCTTTTTTATACTCCTGGAAGGTGTGGAAAAGATCTCTCGAATGACTCCTACGATATCCTGAGTATAGTTTAGCAAGGGTACGCTTTGCACTTCTACACTCACAATCGAACCAAGGTTTATCACTTGAAAGTGTCTTTGTAGCCCCCCTTCCGGCCTTCGTGCTATAAAGATGGTCCTTCAAAAGGGACAGTATCTTTTCATAGGCATCTATTTTCCCAGCAGGACTCCACTCCCCCAGTACCTGACCCTGCAGGTCTGCCATTTCCTGGTTTGTGATTATCTCTTGGAGTAGGAGAGCCTGTGCGTCATCCCATTTCAGTGATGGAAAACAATCCAGCCCAGAATAATCACACTCCTCAGTATGGAAGGGAGCAGCATTCGCGTAGTCCAATACGAGACTAAGGGGCAAATGGTCACTCAAGTCATTATAGATAACCCTGAAATCCCTAATATAGGCTAGAGTGTTTAAAGATACAGTTACTAAATCAATAACTGAGTCCCCGTGTGGGCCTATGTGAGTAAACTCACCATCGGGATCCGAAAACCCTGACCCATTTATAATGGTAAATAGCAAATCCCTTTATAATAGCTGCATATCTAAGGCCAGAAGTATTTACTCTAAGATTTTTGGATGAGTGGCCTTGCATCCCTAAGCTTTCTGGGGGAGCCAAGACAATACCATGCTCCCTCAGCGCATCATCACATGGACCAATTCTAGCATTGAAATCGCCCAATAGAATAAATTTAGCCATTGGAAATTTCTCCTGGAGTTCTTCCAAAGTCTTCTGTAGTTTTGGCCAGGCCTCATCCTTATAAAAAAGAGAATTACCAGGTGTCACGTGGTCAGGGTAACAGGGGGGTTAGGATGGGGGAAGGACCGCGTTCCCAAAGGAAGGAAAGGGGAAGAGACCCCGGGAAGGGAAGTCTGTAGGCTAAATGGACCTCTCAGAGCGTCTCGGAGTCTCCAGAACCTGCTCTCATCTTGAGGCCTAGAAGCCTATGTCAGAGAGGGTCTGATTCATCATCGAGGTCAAGGAGCAGACTAAAGACCCACACACCAAGATCCTCCCCAAGGAAGA
>QEPC01000978.1:2638847-2696712 GCA_003113815.1 Sphenodon punctatus | reverse complement strand
GGGTGTGAGACGTTGCTCCACCAGCTTCCTGAGGCCACATCAGTGTTTAAGTACCATCTGTGGCCAATCAGGAAGCTGGGGGGGCGGGCTAGGGAAACAAGCCCCAGCTGGGAGAGGGTGTGGCCATGCAAAGGGCAGTAAGACAGGGGAAGGCCTACAGAGGAGAAATGCGGGAGGTGAACAAATCCACCAGATGGCGCAGGCCCCAAAGGCACCTCTCCCACATCCCAAGGCCAAGGGTTCATGCCCAGGACCTGACACCAGGAGGAAAGTACACGTTTACTATAATAATCAGTCATCAAGGGTCCATCTTGTGGCACCAGATAAAGGCGTCTGCCAATTTACTTGCTGGTACTGACGTGGATGGAGTGTTCCAAACAGACTTTGATGGCTCCAATGGTTCCATAGGGAGCATCACATGACCAGTGTCTCCACTGATCAGAATGCCAAACACTGGTCCTGTTGGTTCTTTGTTATTCGTGTGGGCAATTGTGGCATGGCCAATGTTAATCACTTCAGCATTGCTGGAAAGTTTTTAAAGTTGGTAGCAAGGTAACCTGATCAGTTATCTGGTCACCAGGGGTTTGTGCTGTGGCTCCATCCTCTGTTGGTAAGCTAGCCTCTGGTGTTGTCCCTGCTTGATTACTGGTGGTGCTAAAGGGACCTGCTGTTGCTGCTGTGCTTGATGCCCTTACCCTAGTAGCATGTGCCAAAGAGTTGGCGACTGGTCCCTGGGAACCTGTGCGGGTTCACTATTCCCTGAACCCAGAGTCTGCTGCTGTACTTCTGGTTAAATTTCAGGCTGATTCCTTGCTGGGTCTGGCTGCTTCCCTTTACTGACTAGTCCTTGTTGATTTTGGTGCTGGGCTCGAAGGCGCAGCATCTGACTGTGTTCGCTGGATCAGGAGCTGCTGCTGGGTGAAATGGGCCAGCGGAGCTCTGGTTGGTCGTAACAGAAGCGATGGGAATCCTCCCTGTACAATAATGCTCATAGTCTCTGTCGTAATCTTGCTGTCTGTAGCTGTTCCAGTCTTGGTTGTGGGAGTGGCTGTGGAAGTGATAGGAGTTATTCTGGTACTTCTCTGAGGAGTCATAATACTGTCTGCTTTCATCCCAGCTTGTGTATGAGTCGTAGCTGTAGCTGGATGGGCTGGGGAACTACTTCTCTCTACTATATCTTGGTGTGTGTGTGTGAAAATTGTCTGTGGTTGGGTTATGTCTTACCTCATGTGTGGTAGGCCAAATGAGGTTGATGGAGCTTCTTCTGAAATCCCTTCGGTGTTGTGTTTGGCTGGGCTCTCAGTGTGTGGGAAGTCATTCCCTGTGTGGGAAGTACTAGTCCCAGTGCTGGACTCTCTGTAGTGAGAGTGCAGCACCATTTAATTCTACTATGGGGTCCCCGTCCATACTGTGGTGTACTGAGGGATCCTTCGAAACATCTAAGTCAGTATCTTGATTGGCAGCTGCTACCTCATTGGCATCATCTGATTGTGTCATTAATCTGTTTTGCTTGTCTCTCACTTTTCTTGGTTGTTCCTCTAGGATTTCCTTGTGCGGGATTAGTTTTTGCTCTGGTAGAGCAGAAGTTAGGGATGGGCAAACAGAACGTGGTTTGGATATTTGGTTCAAAACCTGAGTTCGGGTTCGATGGTTCGGTTCAGCAGAGTTCGGTTTGGCTGAACTTAGCCGTACATTCAGAAATAGCGAAACCGAAACAAAATCAAAACTGAAACCTAATTTTTGACCCTGGAAAGATGTTTTTCCAGTCTCCAAACTCATCCGAACACGACCGAACTGTTCGGTTGTTCGAGAGTTCGGTTCAGACGTCCGAACAGACCGAGTTCGGTCCGAACTCTAAACATCCGAACCGCGTTCGTCCATCCCTAGCAGAAGTATTTGCTGTAGCCTCTGCAGGCCTGTGGCCTCTGGGTTTGACTGCCCAAGTGGAGCAATTGGCTGGCCACATAACAGGTCACCTCCTACAGTGAGACACCTGTCTGTGCCCTGTTTGGGTACTTCCTGCCTGGGTGTACTTCCCTGAGCGGGCTCAGGCTGCCGTGCCTTACTTTTCTTTTTCTTTTTGCGAGGGTGCTCATGAGGTTTGAGCAGACTGAACCCTCTTCTCCTCCCATAATTGCTTTTTGAGTGAGTAGATCTTGGAGCAGTCTTGTCTGTCATTCACTGCTCTGGTGGAGAGCTTGCTACAGGCTTTGCATTGATGGGAGAAGTGCCCTTCCCCCAAGCAGAGGAGGCACAATTCATAAAGACCTGAAATCAGGATGGCAGAAGAGTACTCTGTACATCGCATAAAGCCTGGCCTTCGAGTGGGAGGAGCTGCTGCTGAGGCCATTGTGACCTGTCACTCCTGTGGGAGTGGTCTAACTATGGCCACTTTCAGACATCCTCCCCCTCCCCCCCAGTGCATATTCTGGATGCAGGGGTGAATGCACAGCCAGGATATGCACGGGGATCGACTGGTCCAAAAGCCCCCCCCCCACACTATGCATATTTTAAAAAGTATATAATGTGTATTTAGAAATATCATATCAATATCAAAGGGACAAGGTTCTTAAACATACCATCAAAGCTTCAATATAGCCTGTATAATATTCATAAATGTGTAATAAAATCTTCAATAAGGCCTCAATAAAGCCTGTACAATATACACAAAATCACAGATACAAAGTTCATAAATGTGATCACATCTTCAAGATAGCTATATCTACAAAATCACAGAAACAGAGTTCATAGATATGTGAACAAAACGTCAAAGTAGCAAAGAAGATTTGATTACGCATTTCGATAGTAGGAGTCTTCTTCAGGGCTTTTTCTTTTTATAAAATATAGATAATCCAATAGAATATCAAAGTTATAAAAGAAAAGGAAGGACATGTAAACCTAAGAAACCTGGTTAACAGTGTGACTTAAATAATAATAAATAAAATTTGTTAAAACACAAAATCTTTGAGGACTAAACTCAACTTCAAAAAAATTGCCCTCCATGCCCTCTCACTCCTCCTGGCCAAGACTGACAGACAGTGGAGGGGGCCAGTGTGAGAGACAGAGGCCCTGCCTCTCCTTCACTCCCGCTCCCCCCCTCCGCTGCCTGTCAGTCTCGGCCAGGAGGATTGTGGGAGAGGCGGGGCCTCTGCCTCTTTTTCACTCTCCCTGGCCAAGATTGACAGACAGCATAGGGGGCCACGGAATGAGGGAGAGTCAGAGGCCCCACCTCTCCCACACTCCCTGGCAACGTCCGGTGGCAGCGGGTGGCGCAATGACAGATTTAATCTGCTGTTGCTGTGCCCACTCGATCCCGATGCAGGGATCCGGCGAGTGGACCCGGCGTGGGGCCCAGGACAGCGATGGATGGGTTAAGTGCCCCCAAAATGGCTGGGCTTGGGTATGGACAGAGGGGCGTGCCCCTCCACTCATCCCCAAGCCCAGGCCAGGGTAGTGGGGAGTGCCCCTAGGCCTGCCAGCGGACCCCACATTTCTCCCCAACCCTGGGCCCTTCAACTTCTAAGGCTGGCCCTGCCCAGACTACTGTATCAATGCAGGAGACCATACTGCCTAGAAGTTGGGCTAGGAACGTCAGACTGGAAGTCTGCTCCCGCTGTAGGTGACTTAGTAGACCCTTGATCTTCTCTTGTCTTTCTACCGACAGGAACACCCAGTCACTGATCGTATCTACTTGCACCCCCAGGTGTATGATAAAAGCTGATGGTATGAGACAGCTCTTTTCCCAGTTGACTAGGAACCCATGGGGCTCCAGGCAATTTATTGTCTGTTGGAGATCTCTCATCCTCTGGGATGATGAAGTGGACCTCACCAGTAAGTCATCTAAGTAGGGATAGACAGACTCCCTGATCCCTCAACTGAGCCACCATCACTACCAGGATCTCTGTAAAAACCCAGGGTGACAAGGAGAGTCTGAATAGGAAAGCCCTGAACTGAAAATGCTGACCTGCAAAAGTGAATCTCAGAAACTTTGGACGGGGGCCCTGATTGCTAGGGATGTGCGCAGTAACTTTTTTGTTTTCATTATTCCTTTTATTTTCATTATTAAAGTATCATTCGTTATTGTTATCTTGTGTTAGTATTTGTTTTGTTTTTGTTACTACTTTCGTTTTCAAATTCCATTGGTTTCAATGGAAAACACATTTTCTTGTAATGTTTTTGTTTTCCATCTGATTTGGATGAAACATGGAGCAATTGTACCCCAAATGGAGGAAATTATATGTGCCAAATTTCAGCAAGATTGGATAAAGGAACCCAATTTTATAAGCAGTTTAAAGTTTTTATTTTACAAAAAAGTTATGTACACATTACTGGCTGTAACTTCTTTGTCTCCCATCCAATTTGGATGAAACTTGGAAAAATTATATCCCTCCCCAAGGGTACTAGCTCTGCCAAATTTGAGAAAGACTGGATAAAGACATTTGATACCGTTGACCATGAGATGTTGGTGACGCACCTGCAGGACAGTGTGGGGGTGGGCGGGATCCTTCTTTAATAGTTCCACTCATTCCTGACAGGGAGAACTCAGCGGTTGATGCTCGGTGATTTTTTTCATCTCACCGAGACCTCTCATGTGGGGACTCGCAGGGTTCTG
Organism: Sphenodon punctatus; assembly: GCA_003113815.1. Taxonomy (NCBI): domain Eukaryota; kingdom Metazoa; phylum Chordata; class Lepidosauria; order Sphenodontia; family Sphenodontidae; genus Sphenodon; species Sphenodon punctatus. The sequence goes on along the minus strand of QEPC01000978.1, from coordinate 2,692,100 downwards.
TTCTGTCCCCTCTCCTATTCAACGTGTACATGCAGCCGCTCGGTGAGGTGATCAGGGGGTACGGGGTGAGGTGTCATCAGTATACGGATGACACCCAACTGTACCTCTCATTTTCAACTGACCCAGGCCCGGCTGTCTCGGTGTTTACCTGGTGTTTGGCAGCTGGGGGGGACTGAATGAGGGCAAATTGACTGCAACTGAATCCTGATAAGATGGAGGTGATGTTAGTGGGTAAGTCGATGGAGTTGACAGTCCCCTTGGTTGAACGGGTTTGTCCTCCACTGACTTCCCAGGCGTGGAACCTGGGGGTACTCTTCAATGCGCAGCTCCGCCTGGATCTCCAGGTGGAGGCTGTGACAATGAGTGCCTTCCGCCAGTTACATCTGGTTCAAGGTGTTGGTCTTGACCTATAAAGCCTTACATGGTCTGGGCCCTGCCTATTTGTGAGATCGCTTCACTCCCCGAGTTCTGGACCAGCCCCTGCGGTCATCTGGGGGGGCGCTGTTGGAGGTCACTCGGGTTTCCCGGGGGGCCACGCAGGAAAGGGCGTTCTTGGTGGTCGCACTGCATCTTTGGAACTCCCTCCCGGGGGAGACCCGCCTGGCCTCGGACCTCCCGGGGGAGACCCGCCTGGCCTCGGACCTCCCGGTTTTCTGCAGGAAGTGTAAGACCTGGCTGTTCTGTCAGGCGTTTGACGAGGGAGAAGGGTGAGGGTGGTTGGGGTGGGGGTGTTACGAATTTTGTGTCTTATTTTTATTGTTATTATTATTATATGATGTTTTTATATGTTTTATTGTATTTTATTGATGGACTTTGTTAGCCGCCCCAGGCTGCCCGTGGCAGGAGGGGCAGAGTATAAAACTTTTAAAATAAACAAATAAAGGGACTGGATGTTATAAGCCATTTACTTTTAAATGCATTTCTGGCTGTAACATCTTTGTATTCCATTCCGTATACATGAAATTTGGTAGGATGTATCTCACACCTTCAGGATCATCTCTGCCAAATTTCAGAAAGATTTGATAAAGAGTCCCAATTTTATAAGCCTGCACAGCATCTGCAGAGAATGAGCCCATGCCAGCAGTGATTCTCTTATGTTTGTCACTGTGGTACAAGATGGGTTTGTGATGCCAGTTGGCCAGCAGAAATGTCACCCATATATCAATCTGTGCTGTGACCACCCTAACCCCTCTCCCTCACTTGTTACTGGGAAGTTGGAAGCATCTGCTTAGGAAAGAGCCAATTCTCTTATGCCCTCTGTGATAGGTTTTCCCTATCAGCATAGTCTGTTCCGCCAAGGTATGAGCCCAGACTGGATTGTCCCCTTGCAAAGATTTTAAACATTCACCCATCCCTCGTGGAGACACTGGACTCCCTGAAGCCATAGACTGGTGGCAGGAGTCGTCACTTCCCATCAGCTGGCGTTTTCGTGCTCCACCTCCTGCCACCACTGGTAGACATTCTTCCCCCTCCAAAGAGTCAACTGTCAGTGGGGCAAAGTGGTTTGACAGAGGAATATCCAACGCTACCTGATGGGAGGGGTCCATCAAAACCCTCTGTGGGTCAGGGAGACGGAAAAAAGCATCCAACTTCCTTTGCCTCATTGGTGGAATCCCCACACTATGTCCACCAAGGCCATTTTTGGGGTGTACCGGCATAGCTCCCAGAGACAAAGAAAGAGAGCAATAGAACTTTCAAGGCGTATCAGCTCCCTGGGCACCCGTTGGCGCGCAAGGGCATGCCCTTGCATGCACAGCCCTTAGGTGCGCTGCCCCGGCGCATGCCGCCGGCGGGCTTAGGTTTAAGTAGCCCCGCTCAGCCTCACTTTGGTGCCGGACTCTCTTCCAGCTGCATCCAAGGCAGTCAGCTGTTTCACCCGCTGGCGCCGCAGCTCATTCCCGCAGCTCTCTCCCCACCACCACGACCGCCTCCGGCAGGCTTAGGTTTAAGTAGCCCCACTCAGCCTCACTTTGGTGCCGGACTCTCTCCCAAGCTGCATCCAAGGCAGCCAGCTGTTTCACCCACTGGCGTCGCAGCTCGTTCCTGCAGCTCTCTCCCCACCACCACAACCGCCTCTGGCAGGCTTAGATTTAAGTAGGCCCTCTCAGCCTCACTTTGGTGCCAGACTCTCTCCCAGCTGCATCCAAGGCAGTCAGCTGTTTCACCCGCTGGTGCCGCAGCTCGTTCCCGCAGCTTTCTCCCCACCACCACCATGGCAAAAATTAGCAACACTTTTGGATGAAAAGCCATTAATTACTGTAATGCAAATGCCAGGACATTCCAAATATGGATCTCATGTTGACGGGAACACCCTTGTAGACTTACTGGCAAAGGAAGCGATGAAAACTTCCTCAGTCTGTGTACTTACCCGGTCACAAGTTAATAAATGCTTGGACGGGGAATTGGCTCAATGTATCAACCCAGATTCTGTTAACCCTAAGGGTTACCCTTCTGCCTATGATTATGCCCTGCAAGATGGGAAGTGTGTTGTAACATTCACTAATGGGGAAAAACGTGTAATACCCTCTATTGAGGCAAGACCAATCTTATTAAAAGAGGCTCATAGTGGTCTTGGGCATACTCACCACGGTGTTAATGCCACAATTGAATCTTTAAAGCGTTCTTACTGGTGGCCTGGACTACGCAAACAAGTCCAACGGCATTTGGCCCAGTGTGAACCTTGTTTAAGAACAAATCCTGGTCCAGTTACCAGACCACCCTACTTAAAAAATCCTAAGCCTCTACTTCCTTTTGATAAGATGTATATGGATTATATTGGTCCTTTACCACCTTCCCATGGGCATAATCACTGTTTGGTTATTGTTGATGCTTGTACTGGATTTGTATGGATTTACCCCACACGAGATCAATCTGCCTCTACCACTGTTAAAATTCTCACCTCCTTCATTCCGCTTGGGCTTCCACGTATCCTACACTCTGACAAGGGAGGTGCCTTCACCTCTCACCTAATGCAAGATTTTGCAAAGAGTTTTGGGATAGTGTTGGAATATAGCACACCTTACCACCCCCAAAGTGCTGGGGTAGTGGAAAGAAAGAATGGAGAGATAAAACGAGCTTTAACGAAATTATTAGTAGGAAGATCCCGTCAGTGGTATTCTTTGCTTCCTCTAGTACAACTTGGACTTAATAACCTCCCTAGGAGTGATTGTCACCTAACTCCTTATAAATTGCTATATGCAAAGGACATGACCACTCCTTTAGAACAGCTGGCCTCACTTCCTTTTATTTCTCGACAGGAGCAGTTGGCACTGATAGATGAATTAAGAGCAGAACTGGCTTCTCCCCAGCCTAACACTGATATTAATTCTGTTCCTCGAGTTTGGATTCCACAGGAAGGCGAGCTGGTGCAGGAAAAGGCTGTTTTAAGAGATCCTTCCTTAAGACCTCGCTGGAAAAAGCCTGTACCAATCCTCAAAGTTTTGAGTCCCCGAGCAGTAGAAATTCAGACAACACCAGGTAATTCAAAGGTAGTGTCTATTGACAATTTGAAACGTACTCCCATTCACCATGGTAAGGGTAATGATGGATTATTGCCAAATTCCACTTCAACCCCAACCTCTCCCACCAACAGCACCTGATTACTCTCTTGCTATGGATGAAGTGTCTCATAAGGCACTTCTACCACAGCAAAGCCTCAAACAATGCTTTTGGCCTAGGTACCGAAGATTTTCATCTTGTTTTTTATGGAGCATTTTTATTTTTTCTTGCATAGCTATTTTAACCTCTACTATTGTTTTTTCAGTCCTTCGTTTAACATGGGCTCATACTGTTTCATTGCCAGCTACTCCAATTCATTGGAACCTCTCCGAGGCACACAATGGTAGCGTTGTGTATCGAAGGATGCATAATGCCAGACCTACGCGTGCTCTTCACATGGAGGTTGTTCCAGTACACGTGGAGACTGCAGGTATTCCATTTGGGATAATTCATAATCCCTTTCCTAAGCCTATTGTTTCCCAACGAAGTGAACTGTTGGTTCCTTTTACTTTAAACATAGACACAAGAGCACTTGCTTATTGTTCTGGTTTATTTTCAAAAGATGCTAACACACATCTTGCAAAGACTATAGAGGAAGACTTGCAAGATTTGGACAGTAGAAATGCACATTTTCTTGTTCCAGGTACAGATCCTTGGCATCAAACAAGCTATGCTGATAAAATGTGCTTTGCTTCCTATGGACATTGTTATTTTGTTTCCTATGGGAAACCGAGGAAATGGCCAAGACCTCATGTGTATGCAGATCACTGTGACACACCTCAATTTTGGACTGACGTTAAAACTGCAACACAAGGCCTGTCTCAGTGGTACCTAGCTATTGCTTTGCTAGCCTGGCCTCAAAATAAAGTGTAAAACTCATTTTATACAATTAGGAGAAAAAGGCCCAATCCAGTATGATTAGTTCAGCTGGAAAACATAGCCTTCTTTCCTTTTTATAAAAAGGGTACGCAAGACATGACACTGGTAGCTAAATATGGCCGTCCTTGCACTTTATGGAGGAGTAAATTTTTTTCCTGATTATAGACTATTCATTTTACCACCTCTTTTTGTCTGATTTCAGTCGGATTGTTTAGGCTGATTGTGCGTAGATATATTTCCTGCAGAAATTAACCATATTTGGTTATATTTTGAGAGGATTGACTGTATTTTATATTTTAATTTATACTTATTTCTGTAGAAGTTTGCGTGTGACCTATGGTCAAAACTAATACACTATTGATTGATTGATCCTGTTAACTCATAATAACGAAACAAAATTATTTTGTTCTTTCATTATCTTCTTTTGTTTTTGTTATTCAATAACAAAAATGAAAGAACACTTTCCTTTTTGTTACTATAATAACAAAAATGAAATGCACACCCCTACTGATCGGTATGTGTAGATAAGCTTCTTGAAGGTCTATCGAGGACAGGAAGTCACCTGGCCACAAGGCGCTTCTGATTGACTTAAGTGTCTCCATATAGAACGTTGGTATTGCACCCTCCTGTTGAGTGCTTTGAGGTCGTGGATTGGCTGGACGTTCCCATTCTTCTTTGGCACAGTGCATAAAATGAAGTACATGCCAGAGTGCCTCTGATCTGCTGGTACTCTATAACCCTTTCCCCAAGAGATACTGAATTGCCATCATAGACTTGCATGCTTTCTCCAAGTCCTTTGCATATCCCTGAGAGATTGTTTCCTGGAACCAGACATCTCATGATGCTATTGCCCGCTGTTCAGCAAGGAGCTGGAGTCTTCCCCCCAATTAGGCTTTTGGAGTTTTGGGGAGGGAACAGCCCATCATGCTGGAGATTTGGGCTGCTTCTGGCTTCAGGGCTGGGGTCTTTTGAAGTAGGCCTGCTCCCCAGTTCTTCTCTGGTGTTGCCAACAAGTTCTGTTGGGGGTGTGGCTCTCTCCTCCAATTGCCCTTGTGGATATGAAAGGATGACTGGAGGCAAAAGGAATCCTTACCGACCCCTTTGCAGGGGTTCTGGGGAAGGACTCTCTTTTTCTCAGGTTTGGTAGTAAGGGCCTTCATGAAACTTTTTTTTTCATGGAAGCAGGCCACGCTCAAAATGGATTTGGAAGGGAAGCTGACCTTCAATGGGCATAGCCAGATCAAGTGACGAGTCACCACATTAGTAGCCGTCACCCATGTGTTTAATTATACTGCATCCAAGGCAGTGTCTGCCGCATATGGTGAAGCAAGGGCTAACTTCTTGAAGCTGTTCTTCGGCTCCTTTTGTTCTACTTTAAGGGCTGTGAGACACTTGGATCGTTGCTGGCTGGGGTTGTCAATGCCTCCCTGAGGGAGGGCAGAGTGCTGAGCTGCACCACTGCCAAAGAGGCGATGGTGCGGCCTCTGCTCAAGAAACCATTTCTTGACATTGACTCCCTCACCAGCTATCGGCCAGTCTCTAGCCTTCCCTTTTTAGGGAAGGTTACTGAATGGGGGCGTGGCTTGACAGCTTCAGGGGCATCCAGATCTGATCACTTTTCTTGATCCCTCACAGTCTGGCTTTTGTCCAGAGTTTGGGATGGAGACTGCACTTGTGGCTTTGGTCAATGACCTGCGCTGTGAGATGGATAAGAGCAGATCATCTCTTTTGATTTTGTTAGATCTGACTGTCAGCAGCATTTGATACCGTTGACTATGAGATGTTGGATCACCAGCGGGACCGGGCAGGGGTGGGTGGAATTGTTCTTGAATAGTTCCAATCTTTCTTATCTGGAAGAACTCAGTGGGTGGTGCTCGGGGAGTGTTCATCATCTCCTCGGGACCTCACATGTGGAGCCCCGCAGGGTTCTATCATGTCTCCCTCCTGTTCACCATGTACATGCAGTCTTTGGGTGAGGTTATAAGAGGGTTTGGTGTATGATGTCATTAGTATGCCGATGATACACAGCTTTACCTCTCTTTTTCAGCAGACCCACACTTGACAGTCTCCATGCTTACCCGGTGTTTGGCAGCTGTGAGGGATTGGATGAGGGCGAGCCATCTGCGGCTGAATCCCGACAAGACGGAGGTGATGTTGGTGGGCAGGGCTGGGGGAGTGGTGGCCCCTGTCATTGATGGGGGTCTGCCCTCCCCTAGCTGCTCAGGTCCATAGTTTGGGGGTGCTCCTCGATTCGCAGCCCCGCCTAGATTCTCAGGTGGAAGCTGTGGTGAGGAGCGTCTTTCACCAGTTACATCTGGTACGATGGCTACAGCCATGTCTCTAACTCTGATTTGGCCACCATCATCTATGCCTTCATCACCTCTAGACTGGACTACTGTAACGCACTCTACGTGGGGCTACACCCAGGGATGGTCCGGAAGCAGCAGCTGGTGCAGAATGCAGTGGCCCGTCTCCTTACCATGACTGGCCATTGTGAGCATATTAACATTGGTGCTCCGTGCTCTGCACTGGCTACCTATTGTCTTCTGGGCCCAATCAAAGGTGTTGGTGTTGACCTATAAAGCCCTAAATGGCTTAGGCCCTGCATACCTGTCAGACCACCTCATGTCCCAGGCCATGGTGCGACCCCTGCGGTTGGCCAGGGACGCCCGACTCATGCCCTGGGTGGCGACAAGGGGGAGGGCGTTCTCGGTGGCTGCCCCCAGGCTGTGAAATTCCCTCCCGATGGAGGCCCACCTAGCCCCAGACCTCCTCCTTTCTGAAGACAATGCAAGACCTGGCTGTTCTACCAGGCCTTTGGAGAGGGAGACGGGTAGGGGGGTTGGGTTTGGGTGTGTGTGTTAAGTTCTGTTTTTTTTTAAAAAAAAATTATTTTATTGTAAAAATTCATAACAAACAACATAAACAAACATTCAAACATGTGCCAAGTCTCTACAATTTTTTCCATGGAATACATGTACCAAACGCGTTTCAGCCATGCTATCTCCGAAATGTCCCTTGCGGTTTTCCAGTTTTGGGCGATGATGTTTATTCCGGCAAGAGTCATTATCTTGCAGGTGTCTTGGTGGTAGTTTAGCAGCGGTAAATTTGGGTATAACCCCAAGAGTGCTGATTCTGCACGGAATGGTACTTCAATGCCGGTAGTCTTTTTCATATAGGACCAGATTATACGCCATAGAGGTTGCACCCTAGGGCATGTCCACCAGCAGTGCAGGTACGTGCCTTGTTCCCCACACCCCCACCAGCATAGGCCAGGATTGGGGCCATCTGTGTTTTTAAATTGGTGAGACATTAGATAGTATCTTAAAGTTACTTTAATTTGAGTGTCCTTGATGTCCAAGGAGCTAGCACTTTCATGCATGTATTGCCAAATTGAAGCCACCTGTTTTTCATTAATTTTTTTCCCTAGTTCTTTTTCCTACTTCTCAATGCAAGGTACTTGTCTACTGGCTTCAATCTCAATCAACGCTCCGTATATCCTGGCTATTATCCCTTTATTTGGTGAGTGGCCAAATAAGATTTTTTCAATGTTAGTGGGAGGTCTAGCTAGTGTTGTCTTTTGTCCTTAATTGTGTATGTAGCTTTTAATTGCAAGTATTGAAAAGTATCTATTTTTGCCTTTGTTTTATTTTCTAGTTCCTGAATTGATATAAATCATCCATCCTAGAACAGGTGTTCCGTTCTCAGAATGTTGCATTTGGTAAGTGTTTTGCGTAGGTCTGGAGCTATTCTGTTCTGTTTTGCTTCTTGTGAATTTATGGGGGAGAATGGGAAAGCATAGTGGGATAACTTCAGCTTATGCAACACCTGCTGCCAATGACGAATAGCTGTAGGTGCAAATGGGTGGCTATGTATTTAATTCTTTTCAGTCTTTTTATTATTGGTAAGTAGCTCTTGAAAATTAGGTGCAGCCAGGATATGTTTTTCTATTTCTACCCATGTAGTGTTAAGCTGTGGGGTGAAATCAGTATTTTAATGTTCTGAGCGATGCTGCTTTGAAGTAGCTTGTTAGATCAGGCATATTGATCCCGCCCTTGTCCTTTTTTTCTGGTTAAAGTCCTTTGATTAATTCTATGCTTTTTCCCTTTCCAGACTGCGTCCATCAGGGCTCGTTCACATTGCTTAATGAATGCTGTAGGTAAGTGTATTGGGAGGGGCCATCACTTTATATAGGATTTTCGGTAGCGCAATCATTTTGAATAGGTCAACACACCCTAGCCACGAGGTTTTGAGATGCTGCCACGTTGCTATTTCAGTCCAGATTTGGTTGAATATGCTGGGGAAGTTAGCCTTGCTTTTCATGTTCTCTAGTGATATTTACTCCTAAATATTTAAATTGGGACTGCGCTATTGTGAAAGGGGTTTGTCTTGCGATATTCTGCCTGACCTCCTTATTCTTTGCCAATATTAGTGCCTGTGATTTTTGATAGTTAATTTTGTATTCTGAGATTCGACTGAATTGATCTATGAGGTAGAGGGTTTTAGGGACCGTGCTTTGTGGCTGTGTGCTTGCACAAAGACCGATGCTTGCACAAAGGTTGCTCATCCCAAAACACCAAGTGGTCAGCTGCAATATCAAAAGGAGTGTCCCTGCAAAGATATCTGCTTCACACCTGGAGAGGAAGGAGATGTTCTTGACAGGGAAGTGCCAACTGATAACAGCGGCTATCACCCTCTTGGAGCCAGCAGGACAAAGGCGATTGATCTCAGGAAAATAAGCATCAGAACCAAGGTCACAAAAGTCAAGTCAGCACCCAGGAACAAGTATAACAATAAACATCATTGCATAAGCATACCCCAAGAACTGTATACTAAAGAACATTTTCCCCACCCAGGACACTATAAAAGACCAACTCAGAGACCAGAACATCCTCCTCCATAGGGGGTCCTACAACTTGACCAGACCGGGCCGCCACCTATCTCCTGTTCCTGACCAAAGGTATCCATCGTTTGAACTAGCAAGACATGTAAGACTCTGACTTTGGGGTATGGAGTGTTCTAGCTTCATTGCTGCTGGATCAATAGCTTGACTGTATGTTTATCCTTTACTATAATAAAAACCCAGATTGATTTGACAACTATTGTGTCCAGGTACTGATTGAAGATACAGTGTGGATCCCTCGATCCATAGAGAGCTAATTCCTTATCTTACATCTTCACTGATGTAGAGGGGGAGCCCCTCCCCCGCATAGTTCCTCCAAGCTCCGTGGGGTCTCCCCAGAATTGGCTCCCTTGGTGCTGTACTCCCCATTAATATGACAAAGAGGTGGGGGTAGTCAGCACCTGCTGTCCCAGCCAGAACATGACTACCTCTGGGACTTGCCCTGATGGTGTTATATGGGGCCCAGCACCAGCAATGGCCCACGCAGCAAGGAAGAGCGTGAAGCACGCTATGCAGCCTCTGCTGCAGCTCTAACTCTCTGCTTGCTGGAGCAGCAGAGGAGTGGCTTCAGCTCCGTCCAGAGAAGGTCCTAACTTTCCAATGAAGTGGGGTGGGGTGAGGGGTAATACGGGAGAAAGATCCCCCAACCAGCAGCTCGACCCAACCACCTCCAAAAGGAGGGAAGAGAGAGAGCAGGGTCAAAGAAAATAAAAAGGAACCCCCCTCTCCCCAAGAGGGAGCTCTAAATCCTGCTTCCTATTCTAGTGGAAGGCAGGACAAAACTGGGAGTTTGAAGCTGGGCTCTGCCCCTGCCATGGACTGAGGCTGTCAGTCACAATTGATCCTGCCTATCCAGTGTAAGGCGGGAACACATCCCATGTCAGACGCCCGTCCTGTAAAAGCCAGATAACGTAATCCCAGAGGGCTCATCCTGAGATGTGTCAGGATCAGGCTCCAAAAAGCTCCCTCCTTCTCTGAATGAGTAGGAGTAATGGAGAAGGGAGAAATGTTTTCTTTTTGTTCATCTTATGCTTATTATGAGAATAGCAACTGTGCTTTCTTCCCCTGTTGGATTTCAAGTGCAGCGAGTGGGGTGATACCCCCCTATGTCTCACCTTTCTCTGCCTTGATCTATGGGGAGAAGGGGCTGGTAGTAGAGAAGGAAGGAGGGGAATGAGCTCCTAGAGCTAGATGGGGAGCAATCCCTGCACCTGTCCTCCCTGGAAATGAGGGCTGGCGTCTCTGGCTCCCCTATGCTGGAGCTCAGGATGAGGGAGCCATCCTTCTTCATAATGAGTTTTCCCCCTTCAGTAGGGAACATAAGTGGGGCCAAACCACCACCTGCTTTCCCAGCCACAACTCCTCCTGAGGAATCTCCTCTGAGGGGTTCGGAGAGGGGACTGAAATCCCAGGGCCATGGTCCAGGTCTGAACCCAGCTAACTCACCCCATCTGGAAGCACTGTCTCCTTGTCCTGTTCAACCTGCGTCTCTATCTGGAGAGCGGATGATCCCCATATCCAGGCACGGCTGGATGCAGCCCATCCTGAGGAAGGATTCCACTGCTTCCTAGGGGTGCTGCTTCCCAACTCCCGAAGCCACCTTCTCCCAGAGGGAGGAGGGGACCAGCAGCAGCAAGTACAGGAAGTACACTTAACCTATTGCTACTGCTGAACTCCCTCACTCACACTTGCGGAGATTAGGAGCCGCTGTTCCTGGGGGTGAACTGCCCCCAAAGGGAGTCAAATCTGAAGTGGTATATAATGGGGGGAGGGAGGAAAGAACCCCCCCTCCAGGTTCCATCACAGAGGTCAGCCCCCCCACCCCCAATAATGGAAGAGTGAGGTGGTGCAGAAGCGGACCTTAACTAAAACCACCTCCACCCTCCCAGTGCTCCTACCTAGCCACAAAGCAGGATCAGAGAGAGAGGCTTGTGAATTGGTGAGCCCCCCATGACCAGAGGCTGTCAATCAAGTTGCCTCTGCCTTCTGCTCCACAAGGAGGAACTTTAGTAAAGGCCATCCATCCGGAGAGAGATGAATTAATAGTTATTCATCCTCTCAAATAGTACTAGAGCTAGGTGCACTCTATGAAACTGGCAACAGATTTAAAACAAATACAAGTATTTTTTTCATGCACTGCACAATTAACTTGTGGAATTTATTGCCAAAGGATGTGGTCAAGGCCAGTAGCATAATTGGGTTTGAAAAAGAATAACTTCTTAAGTTCCATTAACGGATATTGGCAAAGTAGGTTGGTGGGGGAGGGAAATGTAACCCGTGACTGAGGAGCTGGGAGTAAACAGCAGGGAATGGATCACTCCATTTTGACATGTTCAGTACTTTGCTGAAGTGACTGGGAATGGTCACGGTTGGAGACCGGATCCTGGGCTCAATGGACCATTGGTCTGACCCAGTATGCAACTTATGTTCTTATATAGCCCCAGCTGTTCCACTGAATTGCCTTGGGACTGGCAGCTGAAACATCAGGTTGTGAAAGCTGGGGAAAGATAAGATGCCATTGTAACTTGTAGGTTGAAGTGATCAAATGGAAAAAGGAGTTAACATCTCACTGAAAGACATCTTAGAAACCTATTTACTTATCCCTGGAAACAGCTATCAAATGGCACATCTCCAAAATGTTGAATGTAGACAAAGTTGGGTGCAGCTACACAAGATGCCTTGGGCAGCCTAACCCACTCTGAGCAGCTGGACTGTCAGATGTAGTGCAGTGTGGCCATCTGCCGCCAGATGTTCCCCCTGCCATGTAGCAAGGCGAGCAGCTGGCTGATATGGTGATGCATCCTTGGAAAAAGGCCGAGGATGCGTCTCATAGCAGTCTTACCCCAAATGGGGTACGGCTGCCCAGGGCATGGTAGTCAGTGTGCCCGGGCCCCTTCTGTCTCACTGTGCAGCAAACTGTGTGTGTGTGGCAAGGAGGCTTTGAGCAGCAGACCACATCACAGCTGGGGCCGGGATTTTGATTGAGCCAGGGGAGCAAGGCGGGGCAGGATGCCTGCTCAAGTGGCTGGCGCCTCAGCTCTCACCAGTCATGGCAACAGCTCTGACAGCAGCCCAACTTCCTCATGAGGGGAGGAGATAATTTGCCTTGCTCCCCGTGCTGGCCCCGCAGTATGGCAGCTGCGTTTGTTTGCCACAGGGCGATTGGGCCCACGCAGCTCATATGGTTGCACTTGTGAATTTGGTGCAGGAATTTGGAGAACTTTAACTAACTTGAAAAAATATACTTGTTCGTTGCTTTTCCTTCTCTTTCCAGAGTCAAGTAGGCTTAAGGAATGGATATATTTCATCCAAAACCTTGGATTTTCTTTTTTGACTTCACATTAAGTCAAATGGTTTAATAGTCTGTTACCATGGAAACGACTGATGTTTGAATAAATGTAAAGCCAATATTTATAGTACACATGTGGGTGAAACTGGGATCACTATTTTTCTTCATCACTTTCAAACTGATCACTACAGAAGTGTCTCCATATTCTCCCCACTGCATTTGGCCAGATGCATTCTGGGAGGCAAACTTGTTCCTCTTCAACTAATATTAATCAATGCTGGGAAGAAGGCACATTAAATGATGATATGTTCCAACATGGTAATCAATAGGAGGGAGATAGACTTGTGAAATTAAAGTACTGTTTAAAAAGTTCTTGGTCTAAACTATGATGTCTCAACATTATATTGCAGAAAAATACCCAGACATGCTGGGTTACATGTACTTCTTGCTCAAGTTTTAAGAGATTACCACAATATTTTATTTAGAGAATACTTTATTAGTTTTTGTAATCAAACCCATGTAAATAAGACCTTACATGTTTAATACAGTGCATTACCCCTGTACAAATGGAAAAAATTAAGTAACATTTCTAGACCAATATGGCTGTTAATTTCTGTACAATGCCAACTCACAGTACAAGCGGAATACTTTCCCCCCCCCCCCAAAGTTGACATCACAGCTAAGGTTTTCAAAAATTCAAATTATATATATATATATTTATATAAAAAGATAACCAATAAAGATTCACTAGGCATCAATAGCAGCAACAGCCTCTCCAGCCTCTGCGGTCATCCAAACAAAATTATACACATCAGACTCTCCGTTCACTCTTCGTTTCAAAAAAAGTAAAAAAAGAAAAAGAAAAAAAGGAACATCCCAGAAAAAAACAGTAAATCTTGTAAATGATGTGGTACCTGGTGCTTTTATTAGCTTCTTAATCATTGTCTGGAAAAGTCTCAAGTAACAATTAAAAACAGCTCTCCTATAGCACAGTCACTACTACAGATCATAAGGTGGTACAGGATATATTACATTCACAGAAATATCATACAGTACTCTTCTACAGCTATAATACTAGAGGATACAATTAAAAAGGCATTATTTGACTTGATTCTACTTTCCAGCAAACAATGGGCGGGAAGGAGGTGCAATGCAGCTCACTTACAAGAATGCACCTTTTCAGAGAAAATTCTCTTTAATCTAAAAAGAGTTCTCTTTAGTTAGGCAGCACAGTTTCAAGTGCTTGTTGTTCTAGACAGACAAACTGGAAACCGTTCAAAGACAACCAACTTCACATGAAGATGGCAGAAAAGAACTCGTGGCTGTAAATGCAATTAGCCTTCTAAATGCAAAGATGAATAATTGAGAGAATGTGGTATTAGAGGAGCACGACTGCCATGTTACGCTGTGGTCTAAATACAGTATCGTATTAAAGTAGCAGCAGCTAGCTCTGCCTTTTAAGGAAAATGTGACTATGTCACTGTCTCTATGAATGCTCTATTGGTTTAAGATGATGCACAGTGGTAGCAAAGCTACTTGACTTGCCAGTGAAACAGAGGAATTACGGAACAGCAGTCTTGTAAGTCACTGAAAAAATATATTAAAAAAATTACTACTCTGCCCAGCATAGTCTCCTCAGACTTGTATGTTGGACACACAGCCTATCAAAAACCAGCAGCCAAAAAACCAGCAGAGCATGACTAGAGAGTAAGCATTCCATCAACAAGGTATATATCTCTTCAGCCATCTGCTTCCTCTGCAGTGTAATTTCTCATTATGCATCCTGATGTGTATGTATATATACACGGCACTCACAGTATGGCATAAAAGCTGCAAACTCAAAGAACCTAAAAGCTTTTGTGGCCCTCCAGCTGTTCATGCCTGCCTGTGCCAATCAGCTTCTATGTTCCGACAGCCTTGCACCTGGTTACAGCATCACACTGCTGTTACTTAGCTCTCCCTAACGCCAGAGAAAAACCATAGCGTTTATGATTTAGTTTCTTCTGTCTTGATTGCCTTAGGTTTGATTGGTCCAGTCCTAACAGGTTTGGTGGCTGCTGCAGGGGCAGGGCTTGGCTTCTCCTCCACTTTATCCTGACAGACCCCTGGGGAGTCCGTCATTGCCTCAGAGTCTGTGTTTCCATCGTCGTCCACTTTCTGTACCTTGCCTCCCATTGGCTTAGTTTGCTGCTGCTGCTCAGAGAAGAATCTCTGCGTGGACTGAAGAACTTCTGCTCTCTGCTTTGCCTTGAAAAGGGGAAGGTTATGTTTACTGAACACAGAATATAGTGCCGAGATAAAATTACTTATTAGGTGGGGATTACATCATAGTGCAAGTGTCATGACCAGTCAATTAGAGTTCCCACAAACAGAAAGCATCTTGCACAGGCATTCACAGGCCAACATTCCTTGGCCAAGCTTAGGGGGATGCAGAATCACCCCATGCAATTCAATGCCTATTGCTATTTCCAAACACCCCCCTTCTTGGAGTATATGTGCAAACATGTTGCTGACCCTCGATCCCACCAAAATCTTTAATTAAAACTCTGAGTCCAGGTTTACTTCTAGCAATTTTAAAATGTAGAAACTTTCAGAACTGCAAAAATTCAGAAGGGATTTTTGATTATAAAATAATTACACATCACAATTCCCAGCATCTCCTTATGGTAAGTACTTATGATACACAAACCCTCTGGGTTTGGCATCACTGAGGGCTGTGCCAAAAGCAGTGATGCAGTCTTGTCAGGACTGGCAGTGACTGGTATGCTGAAGCAGACGAATCACCAGTGGAGTTATAGCCACTGTTGAGAAGTTTTAAAAAAACCTTCAGTGTAGATAGAGCCATACTGTTCTGAACCTGATTCTCTCCCTTGTTGAAACACCTCCAAATCACATCACACTAAACAGAAGTTATGTCTGGGTTACAAGCAATGCACTTCCTGTTACTGCCATTTCCAGTCTTGCAAATCCATCTGAGTGCACAGTGTGAACTGCAACTTTATATTTGCTCCTTATGTAGATAATCAGCATAAACTAAATGTGCTCCTGACACTAGAACCCTTAGGTTGAGTATCACTTACTTGTGTAGTGCCAGAAGTACACTTCAGTGAAGTTGTTTATGCAAGTGCTACTCAACATCGGAAAGGTTACAGAATCATGCATGCCTTTGTAAACAGTTTTGCATTTAAAAAACACTGCAGGGGTCTCCATACCTTTAACTTAATGTTTTTATGAAATGTTTTAAATTGTTTTTATTGTATTTTAATTGTTGGAAGCTGCCCCGGGCTGCTTTGCAGGAGGGGCGGGGTATACATTTATTAAATAAATAAATAAATAAAATAAATAAAACTCAAGCGAAGATATTTCTATGAGGAAATATCCCCCTGAGTACCTCCAGCCACTGCCTGGCCTCCACATCTGGGGAGGAAGGGGAAGTTTGGGCGGGGACAGGGATGTACTTACCATCTGGGAGGGTCCCGACCACCCCCCACCCCCACGGTGCTCCATGCGGTGCTGGGCCCTTTCTCAGGTTCTCTGTTTAAAAGAAGGAAAAAACCCTCACAGCTGGAGCATGCTTAGAGCACTGCTCGGCTCTGCACGCTCGTTCTAAAGATGGCGCCCGCAGGGCCAAGCAGCTCTTCTGAGCATGTGCAGTCCTGCGGCCGCCATCTTTGAAAATGGCATGTAGGGCTGAGCATGCTCACAAGAGGGTACGCAGAGCCAAGCAGCACTCTGAGGATGCTCCAGTTGTGGGGGTTTCTTTTAAACTGAAGACCCGGGAAGGGGCCCGGGGGGTGTTGGGCTCCTGCCCAGCTGACCCCTCCAGATGGTAAGTATACACCTGCCCCCGCCTGAACTTTTCCTTACCCCCCAGGCGGGGATGCTGGGCAGGGGCCAAAGGTACTCAGGGTCTTGTCTTTGCATCCTGCTCACCTCCGGCCCGTGTGGGCCACCCTGCCTGCAATCCCTGCTCCCCTCGAATTCTTGCCAGCTCTCGATAAGAGGGGGGTTTCTCGTCTCAACGGGAACACCCCCCCCTTCTCGTCGAGAGCCGGTGAAACCATCGAGCCGAGTTTCAGTCCTAATAGTACTTCTAGTCTAAATGCAAACATTATGGATCTACCAATTCTTAAAAAAAACAGGGAGACCAAGAAACCATTTGCAATCAGGCTATGTAAAATACTAGCCTAGCATCAGCTTAATGCTTTCATCAGCAAGAACGGCATTAATAAAGTAATTCATAATCTGAAGGAAACGTATAGACAAAGGATGCATATTTATGTTTGCTATCTTAAGGGCAATTTCAGATGCCACTTGCCAATTAAGAGGTAGACGTCAGAAAGACTTAAGTGTATTCTAGGCAGTGTTAATCCTCATTTATTACAAGTTCAGTCCAGCTAAAGACCTAAAGAATATCTATAATACTAGCAAAGGACTGCATTTTTACCATCCCCAGAATGGCCAGTCTCCAAAGTCCCTGAAAATGGTAAAATAGACACCACTGAAAAGTTTCACTACACAAGTCCTGCTCACACTAGTCACCGACTCTAGGATACAGGTCACATTTACTTTAATCTTATGGTGTCCCCACACAGACTCTCAGGCTGCTTGCCCATGCTACCTGGCTCAGCAATCCCAGCGCAGAAGCTCATGGCTGGGATTCTTCCGCTTATCTCTGAACGTGGGCGCAGGGGTAAAATCATCATCAGCCGAGTCCTGCGGCATTTTCTCTTACATATGACAGGGCTCAAAATCCAGCCCTGATATTCGTAAGAGAAAATGCCACAGGACCCAGCTAATGACATTTTTACCCCCACACCCACGTTCAGAGATAAGCAGAAGATTCCTAGCTGTGAGCTTCTGCGTTGGGAGTTTTGGCGGGTCAGGCAATGTGGGCAAGCAGTCTCAGTGCCATTGCACCTGTATTAGGAAAGATATATTTGTTTCATCCTGAAGGGTCCCAAAGTGCTTTGCAAATTATATGATTCACATCATCTACTATTGAAATGCAGCCACCTCTTGGGTGAAAAAACTGCTGAACAGCTGGTATATCCAAATAATCACAAAAGGGAAATTCAGTTAAGCAGAATTTCAAAAAGTAGAAGCTAGACTACACTGGGGCTCATATTGCTACTCTCATAAGAAGTTACAGCAAGGGTAGCAGCAACTAGTGGCCAGGACCTTGGGTTTTACCTCTCATTCCAAAAGATGTAGTTTCCTTAAGACTACAGATGCTCTCAAGTGCCAGCCATTTCACACAGTATGGAAGCCTGCTGCTTGTAACTACAACTGCAGCTCATTTTTAAAAAGCTGCACTCAGTTCTCTATTTAGATATTAAAAGATCTGGATAAAGGGGCTGGGGCCCCCGACCCCAAAGGCATCCTAAGACATGGTTTATAGACACATTCTTGCCCTAAGAGCTGTCAAGACTGAACTGGCATTAACAGCATTGCTGTTGCAAATACTAACCTTCATGTCTTGTTCAGCCTTCATCGCAGCCTGGGCCTGATTGCCTCTGACTCCAGACAATGATCCACAAGGACCCCTGGCCACATGTGGTAAACGAGGGTGGCTCATAAGGCCTGTGGTCATCTGAGGTGGCATCTGACTAGCCAGTGCCATTGGTGGCCTCTGAACAGGCGCTGGGAAGGTGTTAGTATGTGGGGCTCTTACCAATGGAGGGACCAGGTTAGGCTGAGAGAGGATCTAAGTGGGGGAAAAACAAAAAAGACATTTAGCTGTTAGAAAGTTGCCAACCTAATCCACATGTTGGCTTCTCCTTAGGGAAATAATCATGCTTCCTCTCCCATTAACTAATGCCAAGTAGATGGTGGACTTCTGCTTACTAAAATTTTTTACCTAAGAACAGCTATGCTTAAAACTTGCCTCAACACCTCAATTCTACATAAAAGGGGAAAGAAAAACGGAGGTTACTTACCAGTAACTCTGTTCTTCGAGAGAGCTCCGCGTATTCTCACTCTTGGGATTTACTTCCTGCTCCGCAGGTACCGGAAAACCTCTCGTCAGCAGTATCCAGGCAGATTACGCCTGGAAAAGACTAGAAAAGGTGAGGGCTCCGCCCCCTCACTCCCCCTCCCATCCCGAGAAAAGCGCGGGCCCGCATCACGAGGGATGGAAGTATATAGAGGGGGAGGAGCCCCCACCGCCTCAGTTCCTTCCAACCCAGCCTGGAAGACCTGGTATGTCCATCCACGACTGAGGGGAAGGCGGGCGGGATGTGAGAATACGCGGAGCTCTCTCGAAGAACAGAGTTACTGGTAAGTAACCTCCGTTTCTTCTTCGAGGATCTCCGCGATTCTCACTCTTGGGAGAGTAATAAGCAGTTCTAGATAACTCACCTCAAGGAGGTGGGAGTCGAGGATGGTAACTCAGGAAAGAATCCAACACTGCTCTCCCCACTTGGGAATCTGCTCTGGCCGCCAGGTCCAAAGAGTAATGTCTTGTAAACGTGTGGACAGACGCCCACGTGGCAGCCCTGCAGATATCTGGTAGATTTATACCTTGGAAGTTAGCCAAAGAAGTAGCAGTGGCTCTAGTGGAATGAGCCCTCAGACCTTCGGGAGGGATCTTGTCTGCTAAAGCATAGCATCTCTGTATACACAATAAAATCCACTTGGAAAGTCTCTGTGCAGAGAGTTTGACTCCAATTCTTTGGCCCCCATATGTGATAAAAAGGGAATCACACGCTCTGATTGATTTGGTTCTTTCGATATAGAAAGCCAAAGCTCTTTTAACATCTAACGAGTGTAGCCTTTGCTCCTCGACAGATGTGTGCGGCCTAGGGAAGAAAACTGGCAACGAGATAGTCTGATTAAGGTGGAAACTAGAAACAACCTTAGGCACAAATGAGGGGTCAATACGTAGATCAACTTTCTCCTTGTGAAACATGATATAAGGAGGCGAAGCTCGAAGGGCCGTGAGTTCACTCACCCTCCTAGCCGATGTAATCGCCACCAAGAACGCCGTTTTAATTGACAAGTCTTCCAAGCTGCACGTAGCCAATGGTTCGAAGGGAGGGAACATTAACTTGGCTAACACAAGGTTCAAGTCCCACTGGGGGGCGAGCCTAGATCGTTGAGGAAAAGTGTTCTTTAGACCTTTCCAAAAAGCCCTCATCAGTTTATGAGAAAACAGGGTGCTACTGTCATGCGGTTGCAAACGGGAAGACAGGGCTGCCAAATGAACCTTTATGGAAGCTAAAGACAAATGCAATTTTTGTAGACTCAGTAGATAAAGAAACACATGATTCATGTCTAAATCTTGCAAGGAAATAGCCTGCGAAGTACACCAGCTACAGAATCGTTTCCACTTTAACTGGTAACATTTGCGTGTCGAAGGTCTCCTTGCATTTAAGAGTATCTCTGAAACCTCCGGTGGCAAATTGCCTATTGGGGTAGAATCAACCAAGCGGAGAGGTGGAGCATCTGTAGGTCGTGGTGAAGAATTTCCCCCCGCTCTCTGGAGAGTAGATCGCAGATCATTGGAAGCTTCTTGATTTGAGTCGCTATCCCCAGCAAGGTTTGGAACCAGGTTTGTCGTGGCCAAAAGGGAGCGATCAGGATGATATGAGCCCTGTCCGTCCTGACCTTGCACAACACTCTGTTGATGAGGGGAAACGGGGGAAAGGCATAAAGGAATGTCCCGTGCCAAGAGATGGCAAAGGCGTCCGATATCGATTCTGGTGCCATACCTGCTCGGCTGCAGAATTTCGGTAACTTTGCGTTCTCCTGTGATGCAAATAGATCTATCTCTGGAGTCCCCCATTCCTGAAATATGTCTTGCAAGATCTCTTCTTTCAGAGACCACTCGTGCTGGTCCCTCGATTTGCGACTGAGGTAGTCCGCCCTCAGGTTGTCTTGGCCTGCCAAGTGAATGGCGTGAATGTGTATGTCGTGACCGATACACCAGTGCCAGATGGTCTCCGCTTCCCTCGATAAGCGGGTGGAATGTGCTCCCCCTTGTTTGTTCACATACCACATTGCTGTGGTATTGTCCGTCACGATTTGGATGTTTTGACCGTGGATGCGGGGAAGCAAAGCCTTCAACGCCCAACGTATGGCCCTCAGCTCCAGCATGTTTATGTGTAAATGCGTCTCTTCTGGGGACCAGAGACCGTGTATTGAGAAAGTCCCTAGGTGCGCACCCCATCCCGTCAGGGATGCGTCTGTCGTGATAATGTCCCTGAAGGTGGGAACATCGAAGGGCACCCCTTGTAGCACATGATCTGCATTTGCCCACCACTGTAGGTCCAGAAGAAGTTCCTCTGCTATACATAGTTTCATGTTGAGTGGATGAATGGTGGGTACGTAGTTGCTGGCTAGCCATTGTTGCAGGGGTCTCATGTGCAGACGAGCGTACGGGGTGACCATCGTCGTAGAGGCCATCAACCCTTGCAGGTGCAAGAAAAACCGGACTGGTTTGGTGGGATGCGAGTGAAGAACGTCTAGGGCATGACGTATGGAGATAAGCCTCTCCTCTGGAAGGTACGCTTTCGCGTGTCTGGTGTCCAAGACTGCCCCTATAAAGGGTAGTCGTTGCGTCGGCTGTATGTGGGACTTTGCTAAGTTCAGAACAAACCCCAGGTTCCTGAGGAGTGACATGGTGAACTCCACGTGTTTGGTAAGTTCTTGTGGTGACCTCGCCGCCAACAGCCAGTCGTCCAGGTACGGAAAGATTCGCACGCCTTGCCTTCTTAGATAGGCTGCTACGACAGCTACACATTTTGTGAACACGCGTGGTGCTGTAGACAGTCCGAAGGGAAGGACACGGTACTGGAAGCGAAGGTCCCCTGCAACGAATCGCAAGAACTTACGGTGAGAAGGGCGTATTGAAATATGGAAATAGGCGTCTTTGAGATCAAGAGAGGCCAACCAGTCGCCTTGCTGTAAGCCCATGAAAATGACAGGTAGGGAAGTCATACGAAATCTAAACTTCTTAACGAATCTGTTGAGACATCTCAAGTCCAGAATGGGTCTAGAACCCTTGTCCTTTTTAGGGACCACAAAGAATCTAGAGTAGAATCCAGAACTATGTTCATCTCGAGGAATGGATTCGACAGCCCCCTTGTCGAGGAGTTTTTGAATTTCAACTAGTATTTGAGTAGAGGGGGGGGGAGCCCCAGGGGGGCAAGGTGAGAGGGGAGGGGTGGTATGGAACTGTATGGCATACCCCAGCTGTACTATCTCCCTGACCCATTGGTCAGAAGAAATGGTTTCCCATACATGTAGGTAGGGCAATAGGCGGTCCTGGAATGAGGGGTCATCCTCATTATCTCCCTTGATCAGATAACAATCAAAAACGTGATTTCGCCTGCTGTCCAGAAGACGAGCTAGGAGAGGGTTTACCCCTGCCCCGCTGCCTGCCAAAGGATTTACGTTGTTGAACACCTTGTTGCTGGTAATGTGTCTGATTGTGTTGCTGGAATCTTTTCCCAGCTTGGAAATTATAATTTTGGTAAGGAGTTCTTCTAGACGAAAAAGAATAGCCCTGCGTAAAAGACTTTTTGCGTATCGCCCTGACTACCCCTGTGGATCTTGCCGTTTGATTCATCTCTTTAATTTTCTTAAGAGTGTCATCAGTAGAAGCCGAGAACAGGCCCTCACAATCAAACGGCAAGTCCTCTATTCTAGTTTTATTCTCAGGGGTGAGAGCTGTGGACCGAAGCCACGCATGCCTGCGTAGAGCTATAGCAGATGCCATTCCTCTGGCGTTGGCATCCGCCACGTGCATGTTTGCGGTTAATTGGAACTGGGCCATCTGCATGCCCTCTTTCTGTAATGCTGCCAACTGGTTTGGGTCCGATGTCATGCTAATTTTAGACCACAGCCAATGCTGGTAACCGCACATGGCGGAAGCATAATTAGCAATACGGAAGGACAGAGAGTCCGAGGAAAAAACCTTCCTACCCAGCACATCCAATCTCCTCCCCTCCCTATCTGCAGGGGAAGTCTGGATCCCTCCCGCTCGAGATCTAACCGAGGCAGCCGCTATCACCAAGGAGTTCGGAGGGGGGTGACTATGAAAGATTTGAGCCCCTTCTTTGGGTACCCCATACAATGAGTCTGCCAACTTATTAGTCGGGGGAACAGAGGCAGGCTTAGCCCATAAGGTTGTAGCTGGTTCCAACAGCTGATCCAGCAAAGGTAGGGTCACGTGTCCGGATTCCCCAGACCCCAATATGCCGAAGATAGGTCCAGTCTGAGCCTTTTTAATGACCCTCGTGGGCAGCTTTGGGAGAGATGCAGCCATTCTCCTCAACATCGCCTGAAAAGCCTTGGCATCCTCTGTGGCCAGCGAGATGTTAGCATCCGAGATAGCATCTGGCGGTGGTGGGGAAATTGTCTCGTCCTCCTCCATTGAAGGGGAAGACGAAGAGGAAGACCGTGATGCCGACGCCCCCGGGGAAGCCATCCGGGGTACCGTCGGTACCGTGTCCTCCCTATGGGTCCCCAATAGGGAGGTGAGAAGTTGTGTAGCCCCTGATGGCTCTAACCTCGTTCCGGTCCCGGAAACGAGCTCTTCTGCTTCAACGGTACCGATGTCTGCTTGCACCGATCCTGTCTCCGACGGAGGAGGGCGTGATACGGTCGCCGACGGCGCGGCTCTAGGCGGAACCGGAGGCACATAGGTGGTGTCCCGTGGAAGTGACGGGTATCCGAAGTCGTGAGCGTATGGAGGGCTACGCGACCTGTATCTATAGTCCCTACCATAGTCATAGTCCCGGTGTCCATGACGTGGAGAGCAACAGGAGCATGGGGAACGTGATCGTCGTTCCAGGTGGTACCGGAGGGGCGTCCGTCCCGTCCGGTACCGAGGAGAGCGGGAGCGGGAGTGGAACCGTGGTGACCTGGAGCGCGACTCCCTACGCACCATCGGTACCGACAACAGCAGAGGCGGTACCGAGCGGGATAACGGTGTCGGTGGTGCCGTCCCCCTCGTCGAGCCCGACGGTCGTGGGGATTGTTGGACTGTCGGCACCGGCGGTACCGGCGGTGCCGGCTCCCGTGCTGAGCTCTTCTTTTTCTTCTTCTTCCTCTCTACACTCTTGGTGCCCCTCTCCGAAGAGTGCGCGACGCCTCGCGCACCAGGAGGCTCGGTACCGCTACCGGATAAGCGTCTTGGGCTGGACGCGTGCGGAGCACTGCCCTCCGCGGTGTGGCCGGAACCGGCAGCT
Source organism: Sphenodon punctatus (assembly GCA_003113815.1). Classification (NCBI taxonomy): domain Eukaryota; kingdom Metazoa; phylum Chordata; class Lepidosauria; order Sphenodontia; family Sphenodontidae; genus Sphenodon; species Sphenodon punctatus. The sequence goes on along the minus strand of QEPC01000978.1, from coordinate 2,668,336 downwards.
TGCACCTCAAAGGGTCCCTCGGTCCCGAGTTCGCCGGTGCCGCTGGTACCCATGTGCGGACTCGTCCTCTGTCTGGACGGTACCGCCGGTGCCGCTGGAGCCGGATTTTCCATCGGCCTGGAGTGCCGGGCGGGGAGCCTCAGAGGCCCCTCTTCACCGCCCTCTAAGGCCCTTTTTGTGAGAATGTCCTGGAGCCTTAGCGCCCTAGCCCGCTTAGCCCTGCCTGAGAGCACCGAGCAGGCTCTACAGGTCCGAGTGTTGTGACCCTCACCCAGGCAAGTTAGACAGCGGTCGTGTTGGTCACTCACTGATAAAGTAGCCGGGCAAGAGCCGCAGCGTTTAAAGCCCGGTTGTTTGGGCATTCCGTTCGCCCCGGAGGACGCAACGGCCCGGGGAACGTCCCACGGGTGGGCGGCACTCCTTTTCTCCAATCTTCTTTTTTCCGATATCTTTCTAATCTTCGTTTTACTGAAAAGAACGCTGAAAAGCGCCGAGAAGTCTTCCAACGCCACGCGGTTGGAAGGAACTGAGGCGGTGGGGGCTCCTCCCCCTCTTTATACTTCCATCCCTCGTGATGCGGGCCCGCGCTTTTCTCGGGATGGGAGGGGGATGGAGGGGGCGGAGCCCTCACCTTTTCTAGTCTTTTCCAGGCGTAATCTGCCTGGATACTGCTGACGAGAGGTTTTCCGGTACCTGCGGAGCAGGAAGTAAATCCCAAGAGTGAGAATCGCGGAGATCCTCGAAGAAGAACAAGTCATTAAAAACCACAGCAAATTAGCCTCTCAAGGCACATTGTAACTGGCACTGTTAGCTTCCCAATCCAAACCAAACATGAATCTGAACAGTCCTTATCCCAAGTATGTCTCATCTTTCCCTACCTGCTCATCTACATCCACTTATATTTTTGAGTTACTGTCCCTTTAAAAAGGTGTTCATACATCAGATAACTGCATCAGAATTGCATCTTAAATGATGTAGGCCACTTTCAGACACTCCCCCCAGGCATATTCTGGCTGTGGGAGTGGAATGCGCAACCAGGATATGCGCGGGGATCAGCTGGTCTAAAAGCCCCTCCCGTGTGGCTTTGCTAGCAGACACACGTGGGGGTGACTTTCAGACCAGTCAATCCCTGCACGTATCTTCGCTGCGCATTCCCCCCCTGCCAGAATGTGTGCCCGGGGGGGGGGGGGGGGGAAATGTCTGAAAGTGGCCTAAGACATTTTCCTTTTTAGATATGCACTGGGACCCTTCTCTAAGACACTTTGGATTTTCTTCTCTTCAAATATTTAGTTCAGAATATAGATGAGAGCTGTGTGGAGAAGCCTGCCGATCACTTGCCTGTTCTAGTGATATTCAGTTCCAACATTTCATGAATACAGAAGTTACTGGGGAAAAAAAATACACCACAGGACACTTTAAACAAAAACAGCACTTAGGGATTCTGCTCTTCAAACATCCAAATTCAACAATCCCTGCCAAGTAGATAGAACTACACATGGCAGAAAAAAAGTTTGTTAGCAGAACATCCTTCCCTCACCCACTGTTGCCCACCTGGGGTGCGAACTGAGATGGGAACGGCTGTGCCATCCTCACAGTTGCAGCTGCTGACTGAAACTGCTTCTGGTAGACAATGTTGTTCATTTTACTGGACTGGCTGTTAGGACTTGTAGAAGCGGCCCTTCAAAAGAAACCAACAATTAGAAACATACCTTTGCCATCTTGAGGTGTTTTTGTTACTAGGATTTCTCACCTGTAATTCAGTCTCAAGAGGGAAAACTAAGTATCATAAATTCTCTACTTTTAGTGCTAACAGGACAAAAAAAGTCAGAACCTTCCCTTCATGTGGCAATCTGAAAGGTGGAATGGCTGTGGAAGAACGAGAACAAGACAGACAATGGAATACAAGGGAATGTGTTTTGATCCAGAGTAGTTATGTAAATTTCTGAACTACCAAACTCATTTACCTAACTGCCTGAAATTCTAACAGCCATTCAATTTTCGTAGAATTGTTCTGCAAAAATGGAACAGCTGTTTCAGACCAGTCCTATTTTCTGTGTCCCATCCCCACTTTCCACTGCTTTCTGTGTCGTTTCATTCAGAGAGGTCTATGCCAAGCACAGTGATAGCTAGGACTACATAACTTTCAAATCCCTGCTAAAAACCTACCTCTTCCAGCAGACTTTTCCTAGCTCCTCATTCCCATAGACTTGTCACTGATGCTTCCTCTTCCCTGTAACTAAGTTAAGCACGTGCACCTGCGATGTCTCAGTTTCATGAAGGTATCCCTGTCTCCTCATATGTTGCCCTCTCCTAGGGCAACACTTGTTACACTTTCCTAGAGTGTAAGCCCCTCAGGGACCGGTATCTACCAACTTGTACAGTGGCAGGTATATTGCTGGTGTAACAAATAATAATAATAATAATAATAAATAAATGTTCTAGCCCCCTGTATTCACTTGCACATGGATTTCTACACACTGGCTTGCAGGTTGAAAATTGCCAGTTAATCTTAGAGAAAGAGGATTATTTTCTCATCTTTTTGCATTTGAATGAGGGAGGAAATGTTTATTATAAAAAATTGCTGACCTTTTCAACACTCATATCTCTAATTTGAAGGCAACCATTTCATATGGAAGTAGCCCTCTCTGCGTTGGTGTGCATTTAGTTTGATTTGCATTAAGCCTCATGTGCATATGATACTTACTTCCAGCCACTTGCACCACCATAGAATTCATCATGCTCATGCCATCTGCACAGAAAAATTCATCCAACAAGAAACAGACACTATTAAAAAATCTGCCACAAGTAGAGACTGGGACCAACCAGAACATACTGATACCCGAAATAACAGAAAACAATTCTAGAAAAAGATTCAGATGTCTCAAATAAGTGAGTCACACTCACGCTGCAGGGGAAGGCAAAAAAGCCTTAGAGTTGACTGCCAATCTGTCCTGAGGAAAATTCCTTCCCAACCCCAAATATGGCAATCCTCAACTCTGAACTTGTGTGCAGGCCCCACCAGGTAGGCATGACATGTAAGATAGTGTCCAGGCTTCAGACTACCCCATCAGCCCCCACCTCTAGCTGTGGACAACTTTGATGCTTCAGGAAGAAAACAACCACAAACGTAATGTATTCCAGGGGAGGGGTGGGCGGAGGGAGAAAAACGTAACCCTGTTTATATCAAATAGAAAATACCTCACAGATTTATTCAACTCACTATTCAGGTTCTTTGCTCTCACAACTACACCCCATGGAGCTTATTTCCAGTAGTTCACTGATCTGATGGTTAAAACCGTCTTCTAATTTCAAGCCTAAATTTAATTTCTAACCAGCTTGTATCCATTAGTTCTTGTACCCAAACTCACCTTTAGTTTGAACAAATCTTCCCCTTCCATTGTATTAACTTCCTTTATATATTTGTACAATGTGATCATAAGTCCTATCAGCTTTCTTTTTGAGAAGCTAAATAAGTCAAGCTCTTTTAGCTTCATTGCACAAGGGAAGTTCTCCACTCCTCTGATCATCCTGGTAGTTCTTCATTGCACTTGTTCCACTTTAAATTAATCCTTTGTGAACATCGGTGACAAGAACTGAACACCTGAATTGTTCCAAAATGTAGACGAGGACCCCAAGTGGGGTCACACCATCTGCAGATGTGGGCACAATACTGATTAATATTTGCTATGCTTTGCAAGTCTGCAATGCTGCCTGGGTTCCTGGGATTATATTAACGTTTCAAAATGGGGTTACCCAGGCAGAGTTTGGTAGAGAGCTCTCCATCAAACAGACCTAGGGATCTGCTACAGCAGACCTTCTGAATTGTCTGCAAGGCATGCCTCCAATGTCCAGTCAAACATTTACTGATTGTTTTTCCCCTCCACTAAACATCCCAAAGAAAAAAAATTCTCATATTTTCTCAAGCCAAATTCTTCAAAATAAGCTGTTTCCATACAAAACTTATTAAATAGCCAATTTTTCACCTGTAAATTAATATTATAAATAACTGTGTACTGTAGCTGCTGAAGATGGCCTCCATGTAATCATGCACATGATGAATATGAGACTGCACTGAAGTTGAAACTGCTGTAAACAGCTGTTAAGTTCCAGCATGCTCTGCCTTCCCCACTTCGCTCTCATGCAGTATGTGCTCCTCAGAGTGCATGCATGAGACCAAGGACATAAATAGGAAGTGCAAGTTGTGTGATTACACAAAGGCCATATTGAGAAACTGCACTAATACCAGTAAAGTAACTTCTGTTTCCCCCTCACTGGCTTTCATATAGCCCTTGGAAAGTATGAAGAGTACACATGGGAGGATATCAAGCAGCGTCCTCCTATATGGTGCAGGGCAATGCTAATGACGACTTTCGCTCTCCCAAACTCTGCATCCTATTTTGCGTGTCTCAATGCTATAAATGTTTAAAAATATGAATTGAGGACCAGATCAGCAGTTTGCGTATGTCAAGCAGGGAGATGTTCCTCCATCTAGCTTTGGACTGAGAGAGAGATCTGGTTATCTGGGATCATAGAATCACAGAAAGTCAGAGTTGGAAGGGACCGCAGGGGTCATCTAGCCCAACCTCCTGCTTCGATGGAGGATAACTACAACATCTCCAATAGGTGGCTGTACATGCTTTTTAAAATCCTCCTCTGATGGAGAGCTTATGACTTCCCTAGGGGAATTGTTCCATTGCTGAACAGCTCTTACTGTTAGAAAATTCGCCCCCCCCCCGGATATCTAATCAAAATCTATCTCCCTGTAATTTGAGCCCATTATTTTTAGTGTAACTTTTATAGAATGCCTCAATATGTTCTTGCTATGATTTTGGAATCTGCATAGTGATAATTTCTTTCTAGTAAAAACTGGGTAAAAGGTTTCCGTTCTTGGTTCAGCCAGAGTTAAGCATCAACAAGTCCTATCTTGATAAACTGGAGGTCGCTGGAAAGAGTTTGTACAGTTGGATCTTTTCAAACTCTCACTATATTTTTAGAATCTGTTCAACACCTGGCAGATAAGGAAAACTTATATAGGGCTCTGTCTAAACTTGAGCTAACTGTTCTACAAATTTCGGTGTCTGACAGACACTATCATGGATCCACTTTGTGAAGATTAAGATCTATGTTTCTGGGACTAGTAACTATCTTACTTATAGATTTCTTCTGTAACCCTGTTTTAAGCTTAACTTGGTAAAGAAATATTCTTCTTTACTGTAATGTACTTAAGAGTACATTTGTTTTATTTAGTAGATACGAACTTAAAAACTTTGTCTTATTTAGTAAAGTTAAGTAACAGGAATGTGAGTTTCTGAAATTATTTGAATCTGTAGAGGAAAGAAGTTTCTCTCCTAATGAAGCAGTTAGGTGCAAAGGAACCAAAGAAATAAGATCCTGCTTTTAGGTCCAAATGCCCTCTGTAGTAATGAAGAATAGTTTCTTGCCATCTTTTTGGTAGCAGACTTTTAGATATTTGAAGACTGCTATCATGTCTCTCATCTCTTTGCTAGACTAAACATACGCAGTTTCTTGAACCTTTCTTCATAAAACTTGTTTTTAGAACCGTTATCTTTGCTGCTCTACCTTGATCCCTTTACAATCCGTCAATGTCTTTCTTACAAAGCAGCACCCAAAACTAGACACAATACTCCAGGTGAAGTCTAACCAGTGCTGAATACAGTGGAAGTATTACTACGTCTGCTGACTTAGAGATAATGCTCCTGTTAACGCAGCCTAAAACCGCATTAGGTTGGCTTTTTTTTTGGCAGTCGCTTCATGTTTCTGACTCATGTTCAGCTTCTGATCACCTGCAATCCTTAGATTCCAAAGCTAGGTATCCCCCATCTTATACTTCTGCATTTGAGCTGTCCTCCCTAAAAAGCAGAACTTTACGTTTAACTCGGTTGAATTTCATTTTGTTAATTTCAGCCCAGATTTCTAACCGAATTCTAGCTTCCAAATCCTCTGAGTTTTGTGTCATCTTCAAACTTGGTAAATATTCCCTTCACTCCTTCATCCAAGTCATTAATAAAGATGTTGAACACAATGGTGTAACAGGTATGAATACACGCAAGAATCCATTTTGATAACCTCTGAAAGGATACCAGAACCCCAAAATATTGAAACAAATAATGCACTGAAGGCCCTGATGGGCTTGGTACAGTTGATGTAAAAGGATAAGGCATGTTTGAGATAAAGTGCAGCTTCCACGGGAGACGAGCATCGTTTTGAAAGGAAGAATCGCAAAGCAATAGCCTGATTCAGGTGGAAGGATGACACCTTTAGCACAAATGACAGAGTTAATTGTACTGGAAGTGGAGTAGCCTTGAAAAGACAGCTTTGGTCAAGCATGATAAAAATGATAACTGACACAAACTTTCCCCTAGGATCACCATGGATAGAAATTCCATGTTTAAATGGAAAACGGAAAGTAGTGTGGCTATATTATTGATCCCCATGAACAGGATGCTGACAGCGATTGTGAAATGCTAATGGAGATTAGGGAGGCTACAAAAGTAGGCCATTAATAATGTGGGATTTTAACTACCCCCCATATTGACTGGGAAAATGTCTCCTTGGGATGTGTTGCAGAAACCAAGTTCCTAGACACCATAAACGACTGCTTCCTGGAGAAGCTTGTTTTGGAACCCACAAAAGAAGCTATTTTACATAAGAACGTAAGTAGTGCCATACTGAGTCAGACCAATGGTCCATCAAGCCCAGCATTCTGTCCTGCAACAGTGCCCAATCTCGATTGCATGGGAGAAGAACCAGTCACAATGGGCAATCCATTCCCCATTGTTCACTCCTAGCTCCCAACAATAAGAAGTTCATCCCGTAAGCTACTTGGTTAATAGTCATTAATGGACCTACTGTCCAAGAACTTATCAAGTCCTTTTTTAAACCCAGCTATACTAGTGGCCTTGACAACATCCTCTGGTAACAAATTCCATAAGTTAATTATTCGTTGAGTGAAAAAGTACTTCCTTTTATTTGTTTTAAATCTGCCGGCAGTTAGTTTCATAGTGTCCCCTAGTTCTAGTACTATTTGAGCGGGTAAATAACTGTTCCCTATCTACCCGCTCTATTTTAGATCTTGTCGTAACTGGAGCAGAGGGTCTAGGGGAAGGAGTAAGAGTGTTAGAGCCACTTTCTAATAGTGACCACAAGAGAATTAGTTTCAACACGCTATTAGGAGGGAAAGTACCTAGTAAGTCTGCCACAAAGGTGTTTAACTTCAAGGGGACCTATACAAAGATGAGGAAGTTAAGGGGAAAATAAAAGGGGAAGTCATCAGGGTCAAACTGCTTGCACAAGTTATGGAAACTATTAAAAACTACTATCAGACACCAACAAACACCCACAAATCAAAAAAGGCAGGAAGAGGACCAAACAAGTGCCTGCATGGCTGAATGGTAACATTAAGGAGGCTATCAGAGGCAAAAAGCTAGAGTATTCAAAAAGGGATAAATAGGTGTTGTAATTGAACCATGAGTAAATCAGAAATTCATAGCTTTGGTCCAGGCTTTTAGGGCTTGAATAGGCCAGAGAGAGAAAAGAGCTGACAGCGTCTAGAATTGGAAACTTATGACAAACAAGTTGTTTGTAATCTTGCCTTTCCCTGAGAAAAACCTGATAAATAGACCTTCTCCAGATTCTCTGGAGTCTAAAAGTTGAAAACATATACAGGTAATATTATGGATTGTGGTGCAATGAGGCATGGTTCTGAGGATGGGTGGAAATGTGTGACACGTATGATTGAACCCAGCTCATTGGTTGGGTTTGGGGTCTTTAAGACCCTATTAAAAGTGATCCCCCAGGTCCCTCAGAGCTCAGCCCTCACCTGGGATTACATGGTCTCTTTGGATTCTTTGGCTCTGTGTAACTCCTAGTACCCGTGATCAACCCCCCATGTCTCCCAGTTGTTGGACTCTGGTAAATAAGCTCTAACTTTCCACTTTATGACCCTTTCCACTGTTGACCTCAATGACTGCTCCATTGATGACCTCATCGCCTTCTGGAAGAGCTGGTTGGCTGGGGCCATTGATCGGGTGGCTCCCAGGCATTTGCTTTCAGTGCATCAGCTCTGCAGGTCCCCGTGATTCATGAGGACCTGGGGTGTCCAAAGCATGAAGGGAGGCGGTTAGAATGACGGTGGCACCGTACTCACGCCCAAGACAATCGGTTGTGGCATAGAGCATTTTTGAAGTCCTATGTCACGGCAGTGAGCGCAGGAACCATTCTTTGCTGTACTCATTGCGTCTGCTCAGTCATGTCCGGTGGAGCTGTTTGGGGTGGTGAGAGGTCTGGTTGGTCCAGCCTGTGTCTGCCTGGAACCAGATTAGTCCACAGCCCATTGTGACATGTTTTGGAAGTACTTTGCAGACAAAAATCGCTCGCATTGAGCATGACTTCGACTCCACCATTTTGGAGGCAGTGGCAGAGGTTAGGAATTCCTGTCTTGTCAGGTTTTATGGGATGAATTTCAATTGGTGATGCCTGCCAATGTGCTGGGGTCTGTTTGAGCCACGACTTGTGAATTAGATCCATGCCCGTCCTGTTAGTAAGAGCTACCAGGGAGACATTGGTGCCGGTGCTGGCAGAGGTTATCAATGCCTTCCTTTGGGAGGGGGGAAGGGGCCGGTTTGCCTCAAGGCGGCTGTGGTCTGGCTCCACCCAAAAAAAAGGTTGCTTGATGTTGGTGCCCTAGCTAGTTACTGGCCTGTCTCTAATCTTCCCTTTTTAAGGAAGGTTACTGAACGGGTAGTGGCTTGTCAGCTCCTGGCGCATTTAGATGGCATCAGTTTTCTTGATCCCATGCAGTCTGGCTTTTGCTTGGGTTATGGTACAGAGACAGTGCTTGTGCCTTTGGTCGACAATCTCCTCACAGAATTGGACAAGGGTTGTATGACCCTGCTGGTCCTATTAGATCTATCTGTGGCCTTCAATACTGTTAACCATGAGTTGTTGGTGATATGCCTGTGGAACCTGGCGGGGGTGGATGGAACTGTTTTGCAATGGTTCCATTCCTACCTTGCAGATAGATCTCAGCAGGTGGTGCTAGAGAACTGTACTTCGTCCCCTGGTGGTCTCCTGTGTGGGGTCCTGCAGGGTTCTATTCTGTCCCCTCTCCTGTTTAATGTGTATATGAAGCCACTCAGGGAGGTCGTTCGCAGCTGGGGGGTTCGTTGCCATCAATATGCTGATGACAACCAGGTGTATTTGTCATTTTCCTCCGACCCAAGCCCTGCTGTCTTGGTGCCTGGCCGCTGTGGGGGATTGGATGAGATCAAGCTGATTGCAGCTCAATCCCGATAAGACAGAAATGATGTTAGTAGGCGGGACCAGTGATCTGGGTGAGGAGGTATCCCGTTATCGGGGGTATCCGTCCTCTTTTGGCTCCAACTGCGCGGAGCCTAGGGGTGCTCCTGGATTCCCAGCTATGCCTGGATTCCCAGGTGTTGGCTGTGGCCAGGGGTGCCTTTCGTCAGTTACATCTGGTGAAGAGGCTCTGTCATTATGTCTCTGACTCCAATGTTGCCACTATCATCCATGCGTTTGTCACCTCAAGGCTAGACTATCGAAATGCACTCTACATGGGGTTGCTCATGATGGTTTGGAAGCTGAAGTTAATGCAGAATGCGGCGGGCCTCCTTACTGGATTGGGCCACAGGGAGCACATAACACCTGTGTCACAAGCACTGCACTGGCTGCCTATTGTCTTCTGGGCCCAATTCAAGGTGCTGGTGTTAACCTTTAAAGCCTTTCATGGCCTAGGCCCTGCTTATCTGAGTGATCGCCTCACCACCTGGGCAGCCCCTTTGGTCGTCCAGGGGTGCCCTCTTGGAAGTCTCGCGTTATTGGCGACTTTGGACGGACAGGAGGGCATTCTCGGTGGCTGTGCCGTTGCTCTGGAATTCCCTTCCGGTGGAGGTTCACCTCAGCCTGAATCTTCTCACCTTCGGACAGGAAGCCTGATAGAGAGACAGTTTGTCTGCTAGATCTGGGAATAAAAGGGGCACTCAAAGCCAAGGCCATTGCTGAGAAACGAAACCAGTTCTTTGCATCCATTTTTACCACAGAGGATGTTGGGGAGATACCGACATCAGAACTATTTTTGTTGGTGATCAATCTGAGGAATTATCTGAAATTAGTTTCATGCCAGAAGAGGTCTAATTGCTTATTGACAAATTTAAATAGTAGCAAGTCACCCGGACCAGACAGCTAAACATATTGACAAACATGATTTGATGGCATGGCTTTAGCAAAGGGAAGTCATGCCTCACTAATCTATTAGAATTTTATGAGAATGTCAACATGCATGTGGATAGGCGTGAACTGGTTGATATAGTATATTTGGCTTTTCAAAAAGCATTTGACAAGGTCTCATCAGAGACTCTTGAGCAAACTTAAGTAGTCATGGGATAAGGGGAAGAGTCCCATCATGGATTGGTAAGCTGGTTAAAAGGTAGGAATAAATGGTCATTTTCAAGTTGGAAAGAGGTAGACAGTGGGGTGCCTCAGGGGTCAGTACTGGGACAAGTATTGTTTAACATATTCATTAATTATCTGGGAAAAGGGTAAAGAGTGAACTGGCTAAATCTGCAGATGACACCAAATTATTCAAGATCGTTAAGACCCAGACAGACTGCGAGGAACTACAGAGGGATCTTGCACGACTAGTTGAATGGACATTCAATATGGCAAAGTTGCAAGATGATGCACAACGTGCAACACGTGCAAGATGATTTTCATTTTATTTTATTGTATTTTTACCCTGCCCCTCTCGCTATAGGTGACTCGGGGCAGCTATCAGAATAAAACATCATAATAAATATAAATATTAAAACAATCCAAGTCTGCAACAAAACAATACCCACCCCTCCCAAGTAACCCTCCTCCACCAAATGCCTGAAGGAATAACCAGGTTTTACATTGACGCGGAAAAGCGAGGAGATCTGGGCTAAAATGGAACTCCACTGAGTGTGCATTCCACAGTGAGGGTGCGGCTGCTGAGAGCGCCTGCCTGTCCGTGAAGACCCACTGAGATACTGCCAGACCTCCAGGAGAGTGCAGGGATCGCTCAGGGACCCAGGTGGTCCCTCAGATAATAAGTGGGGCCCAGGCCGTGTAGGGCTTTAAAGGTCAAAACCAGCACCTTGAATCAGGCCCGGAAGATGATAGGCAGCCAGTGCAATGCGCGGAGCACTGGACTAAGGGGCTACCTGTGGCCCATCCCAGTCAACAGGCACAGCCACGTTTTGCACCAGCTGCAGTCTTTGAACAGCGCCACGTAGAGTGCATTACAGTAGTCTAGCCTCGAGGTGACGAATGCATGGATGATGGTGGCAAGATCAGAGTCAGACATATGGGTGGAACCTCTTCACCAGATGTAATTGGTGAAAGGCGACCCTGGCCACAACTGACACCTGCACATCCAGGCGCAGCTGTGAATCCAGGAGCATCCACAGGCTCCACACAGATGGAACCAATGGAGGACAGACCCCTCCCCCCAATAATGGGTGTTTCCCCCTCTCCCAGATCACCAGCCCCACCAACCATCACCACCTCTGTCTTGTCAGGATTGAGTTTCAATTGGCTCGACCTCATCAAGTCCCCCATAGCAGCCAAACCCCAGGATAGCAATGAGACAGCAGGGCCTGGGTTGGTTGAAAAAGGTAAGTACAGCTGGGTGTCATCTGCATATTGATAGCAGCGAACTTCCCAACTGCACACAACCTCCCAGAGCGACACTATGTATACATTGAATAGGAGAAGGGACAGAATAGAACCCTGCGGGGCCCCAAACGGGAGGATACCAGGGGAATATGTACAATCCCCTAGCACCAGCCACTGAGCTCTCCCTGCTAGGTAGGAGCAGAACCATTGCAAAATGGTGCCGTCCCCTATGATGCACATAGGGGAAAATAATCCTCACTATACATCAAATTCCATATGAGAGAGGCTCAACAGGTTAGGGCGGTTTAGCTTAGAGAAGAGATTATTAAGGGCGGGATCTGACAGAAGTTTATAAAATCATGCGTGGCATACAGGAAGTAAACAGGGAACTGTTTGCCCTTTCCCACAATAAGAGAACAAGGGGTTACTCTCTGAAGTTAAACGGCAGCAGATTTAAAATAACCAAAAGGAAGTATTTTTTCACACAGCGGACAGAGGAGGCTATAAAAGCCCGCAGAGTAACTAGCTTCAAATGGAAACTAGATAAATTCTTAGGATAGAACCATAAATGCCTACTAGTTGGGGCTTAAAACTCTGGCTACCGGTCGCCAGGAGTGGTTAGTAGGACATGTGTCACACCTTCATGACTTGTACATGTACTTCTCTTGGGCTACCGGAGCTAGCCATTGTTGGAGACAAAATGCTGGGCTAGATAGACCGCTGGTCTGACCCAGTATGGCACTTATGTTCTTATGAGTCTTTGTGAAACATCATGTTCTCAATGCTGCTGGCTTGCTGACTCACTAAGTAGATGTCAAAGCCACCAGGAGTACTGTTTCCAGAGAGAGGTACTCTAAGTGGCAGGTATTCAATGGGTTCGAAGGGTGGTAACGTAACCCTGGACAGAATGAGGTTGATGTCCCATTGAGGTACTGCTGAGGACACTGGTGGGTGTCAAGAAGACCTTTCCATAATGACTAACACATGGGGAAAAAACTGGTTTCCCTTGTACCATCCTGAAGTTCACCGAGATGGCAGGTAGGTGAGGAGGAGATGGGGTCGGATGTTAGGTCTGTCAAGGGGTGGGTGGCCTGAGGGTGGTGAGGCCTTCCAGGATTGGGGCCCAAGGGTGGTGGAGGCCTTCCAGGATCGGCGCCCAAGGGTGGTGGAGGCCTTCCAGGATCGGCGCCCAAGGCTGAGCAAGCTGGGATCTGGAAACAAAAACAAGCATCTACAGCCGGCAGATCAGTCCAAGAAACAGGTGTCTTACTGAGGGGGCCGGCAAGCCAGGAGTCTGGAATCAATGCAGAGGTCTATTGCCATGAGGTCAGCCCAAGGAGCAGGCGTATCAAGGGGGTAGGCAAGCTGGAGTCTGGAGTCAATGCAGAGGTCGTCTGTCCCCTGCTCAAGAAACCACCTCTTGATGCTGACTCCCCTGCCAGCTACTGTCTTGTCTCCAACATTCCCCTTTTAGGGAAGGTGAGTGAATGGGTGGTTGCCTTGTAGCTCCAGGTGCATCTTGATGCTATTGGATTCCTGGACCTATGTCAGTCACATTTTCATACTGGGCATGGCACTGAGACTGCGCTTGTAGCCTTGGTTGACAATATCCACTTGAAAATCAATAGGGGAAATTGTACCCTGTTGATTCTGTTAGATCTTTTAGCAGTCTTTGATACAGTTGATCATGGGGTGTTGTTGACATGGCTGAGGGACCTGGTGGGGGTGTGCTCTTGAGTGGTTCTGTTCATTCCTGAATGGGAGAACCCAGGGAGTGGTGATGGGCAGTGGCTAGTCATCCCTCCGGGGGCTTCCTTGTGGGGTCCCACAGGGTTCCATCTTATCCACACTCCTGTTTGTTGGTTGGCCGGCCGTGTGACCCGGGGAACATAAGGACCCCTGGATGGGGTCCAACCTCCTTTAGTCACTCAGGTGCACAGCATTGAGTTCTTGGATTCATTGCTGCACCAGGATGGCCAGGTTGTGGGGTTGGCCAGGAGTGCTTTCCACCAACTTTATCTGGTGAGAAGGCTGCCACCGTCATCCATGCCTTCATAACCTCGAAGCTAGACTATGTGGGGATGCTCTTGATGATTGTTTGGAAGCTGCAGTTGGTGCAGAACACGGCAGCCCACCTTGTCAGGGGTGGGTCACTGGGAGCATATTACACTGGTGCTCTGCACTGGCTGCCAATAGCTTTCCAGGCACAATTCAAGGTGCTGTTTTTGACCTATAAAACCCTAAATGGATTGGGTCCCAGGTATCTGAAAGTCCGCCTCTTCCATCATGGCCTGAGGTTGACTGAGGATGCTTGAGAATACCAACTGCCAGTAAGGGTTGCACAACAAGGGCATGCAGGGAGGCATTTTTGGTGGCTGCTCCACAATTATGGAACTAATTCCCTTGGGGATCTGCCTAAGCCTGAGTCTGCCAACCTTCCGGAAGAGATGCAAGACCTTTTTGTTTGGCTAGACATGTGTCAGGTTAGCATAGGGTTGGGTGCAATGGGGTGGAGAGTTGGTGAGTGGGGTTTTGAAATTGCTTTTATATGTTTTTTAAAGATATATTTCTATACGTTTTATGTTGGTGGGTATAGTGCTGAACATGGGCTGGGGAGGAAGCTGGATAGGAGGGAGGGAAGCAAGGGCGGGAGGGGCAAGCATAGGAGCCAGGAAGAGCGCACACTGAGCCACTGGGAAGTGCTGACCTGTTCTAGGGAAACTGAAACCCAGTCAGGCTGATATAGCCAGCTGGGGGTGCAGGTGGCCAATAAGGAGGAAGACAGCCTGTAGCAGACAGTGCTACATTACCTGACTCCCGAGTCAGTCAGCTGGACTGACTCAGGAGTCAGGTAATGTAGTACAGCTGGGGAGGCTGCAGAGCTAGTACTAGTGAGGCCCTGACACAGGAAGCCCCTTGTGGATGGAGGATGCGAGAATGGTGTTGATGTTCAGTGTCTCATCACACCAGGATGAGAACCATGTCCACTTAGCTGCATAAGAGATCCTCACAGAGGGCTTGTGTGCATTTTGGATGTTGGTACACGCAGCCGGAGAAAGATTTGGAGCTAAGGCAGTATCAGTCAAATAGAGAGGTGCATAAAGTCCAGGTTGTGGTGCAGCATTTGCCCTTCCTGGCAAGAAAGTAGGTCCCTGAGAAGCAGAAGTTTGATGGATGTGTTGCTAGGTCTGTGAGGATTGGAGAACTATGGTTGCCTGGGCCAGGCAGGGGCCACCAGAATCAAGCGCCTGTTTCCTTCTCACCTTGTAAATAACCTTCATGATAAGCGGTAGTGGGGGAATTTGCACGAGACTGGTGTTCCAGGGTATCATGAAAATGTTGGTGAGGGACCCTGGGTTGTGCTCTGCTGAAAGACTGGGGCCTTTTCTTGACAGCACTGGTGAACAGATCGATGGTTGGGTAGCCTCACACTTGGAATATATCATGTGCCACCTCTTGATGTAGACTCCATTCATGGCACTCTTCTCCCAGTCTGCTGAGCTCATTTGCAATCACATTCAAGTGGCCTACAAGGTGAATTGCTGTCGGAGTGATGTCATGTTTCATACACCAGTGCCAGAGTTCTTTGGCTTTGGATGACAGGGTCAAATATCTGGCAATCCCTTGACGATTGAAGTACCACACGGGTGACATACTGTCACCACCTGGACCATGGTTTGTGTAGGGATAGAAGTCCTCAGGTATGGGTCACCTCATGGAACCAGACTCTGGCTTGAACGTATGCTCTTACTTTCACAGAGAAGCGAAACCTAACAGGAGTTATTTACTGGAAATAGGGACTCTATTTCACTGAAGTCAGTAACTGTAGAAATGGGCCCACACTTGCCCTTGTGTATTCCTGGGAACAGGAATTGTACTAGCAGTTGGCATGATAAGGCCTCCTGAGCCAGCCCTAACTGGCGAGTGTCCTCACATCCAAAGGCGGCTTCTTCAGCAGGGGGTGCACCACAGCCTCCTTGAGACTGGGTGACAACCTCCCCTGCTGGAGGACGCGTTAACCACTCTCGCCAGAACCGACCCCAATGTCTCCCTGGAGGCTTTCACCAACCAGGATGGGCACGGATCTAGTTCACAACTGGTGGCTCGAACAAACCCCAGGATATCCACCGCATCGGTCGGCGTCACTTTCTGAAATTCCTCCCAGAAAGATCGACCAGACGGTGCCTCCATAACCTCATGCTCCTCACCTACTGCATCCAACCGGGTGTCGAAGTTACTCTGGATCTGAGTGATCTTGTCTGCAAAGTAGTTGGCGAACTCCTCACAGCGGGCCTGGGACAAGTCTCCGTCCAGGTGGAAGGAGGTTGGACTGACCAGCCCTCGCACCACCCGAAACAGCTCCGCTGGACGCAACTTTGCAGATTCTATGAGGGCAGCAAAGAATTCCTTCTTTGCTGTCCTCACAGCCTCAACATAGGACCGCAAGTGGGTCCTATGGAGAAGTCGGTCAGATTCAGAGTGAGTCCGACGCCAGCGTCGTTCTAGTCTCCTGCCTACCTGCTTCATACATAGCAGCCCCTTGGTAAACTACGGGGCCCTGCGGTGACGAAACGGAGGCAGGGGACGTCTCGGAGCCACCCTGTCGATGTCCTCCCCCAGCAAGGTGTTCCAATGCTGTACCAGCACATCGGCAGAGTGGCCGTCAGGGTCCAGGGTTATCTCCCTCAGAGCCTCCTGGAACCGCTGCGGTTCCATCAGTCTCCAAGGGCAGACCAACCTAACTGGTCCATTCCTTTGATGGAATGGGATACATTCCAATTCCATACTCGGTCTTTTTCCCTGGAGTAGATTATACCATAGAGCAAGTGAGTTCATATAAATACTTCGGGATTATATGCACCCTTCCTAGGGATCATATGCACCCTTCTTCAAATCTTCACTATAAAACAGCTCGAGCCTCTGCCAGGGCAGCATGTAAAGAATAGCCAATTTCTACTGATCTAAGGGTGGAAAGTTAATTTGCCCAGCCCTAAAGTTATACAGAGCTAAGGTCCCTCCCCAATTCCTTTATGGCGTTTCAATTTGGGGTTCGTCACTGCTTGAGAAACTAGAACTGGAGCAAAGTAGATTCTTATGTACTATTTTATCAATGGCATAGCTGGCCATGCAGGTTATATTAAAATTTTGTCTTAGGCTCAAATTACTAGATATTGGATCCTTGTCCCAAGTAGCACTTGGCTCATTTAGGCACCTGTGGAAGACCAGAGTGAAACTGCTTTTGCATTCTCTGGGGTTATCTAGGCCCTTTATTCTTACTATGACATAAGAACAACATAAAGCCTGTCTGAGGTGAAAACTAGGATTAGGGACCAGGAACTACAAATTCTTAGGGAATCAATTGACCTGCAGAAAGTGGCTAAGATTTATGGTGAATTGACACCACTGACCGGAGCTTCTTATTTACATAATCTTTCTTTATGGGGAGGCAGGAGTGCATTTACTTTGGCCAGATTCAATTCATTCTCTTCAGCTGTCTTTGAGGGCAGGCATGTGGGAATTCCACTTGAAAAAAGGAACTGCCAATATTACTCCTTCCATGTCAAAAGTCTTGTTGTGGAGTCCTTGGTCCACATTACCTTCGAATGCCTGCTGTACTCTATCATAAGGTTCCAATGCATAGAGCCGTTCATTCCAATAGATTGGCCATGCAACTATTTGGATGTGCTACCAGCCTTAATGGAAGATTTAAACCCTGATAACGGTTAAAGTAGCAAAAACTTTTTTCACAGGCCCTTAAATTAAAGAAATCTCAGCTGGTTGAAGTCTTGGTTGCACCTTGACCAGACTTTGTTTTTTTTCTGTCTATATTTGTTTTGTTAGGTATGGAGTGAATGGTATGGTATTGCATGGCTCGTCTGAGCCTAACTGATCTTTATGAATGGCTTGTGCTAGCATAAATAAAACATTAGGACATTAATTTTAGGGTTAGGTCTGGTAAAACCTAGGCTCCGCTTAGAAGCAAGACCTGTGTTGTTAGGAATTTCATGAAACTGAATTTTGTTTAAGCATTAATTTCAGGGGTTCAGAGGAGTTACTATCCATTTAGGAGCAAGATCTATGTTACTGGGGATTTTTTACATAATTGAATTTTAGTTAAATATTAATTTCAGAGGCCAGGCCTAGTGAAGTCCATGCTCCGCTTAGGAGCAAGCCCCATGTTTTGTTATATTTTATTTGACACAGTTTATTGCTTTGTTTCTTTTTGTCCTGTACTAAACTTTTGTTTTTGTGGTAATTTTATTTGTATTTTGTTATAACCTTTAGTTAAAACAATCTACTTTTGACTGATTGATTGCTCTAGGGAGGACTGATTCCACCAATCTAAAGTAGGCTTCCTCCCATCGGGAAACTAAGACATCTAGCTATCTAATATTCTCTGCGGGACCCTATGACCAAAGGCAGCTTCAGCTGAGGCTACAGAGGTCACCCTGTAGTGGCGACTGAAGGTATTTAATTTAATCACATTTTAATGCCACCTTTCCCATAGGCTCAGGGCAGCTCACGAACAGACACCCAAGTGGCAACCCTACAAATCTCATTCACAGAAGTCCTACCCAGTAAGGCTGTATTAGTAACTGCCCCCCTAAACAGACTAAGCCATGATCCCCACAGGGACAGGGATACCTGCTGCCGTATATGGCTCTAATACAGGTTTTCAACCATTTTGCCAGGGAAGATTTACAGGCCCATTTACATGCATTCAGAAGTTGGATGTCGATGGCACCAGGCAGCTTTTCTTCCTGTTGACAAGGAACCCGTGGGTCTAGGCAGTTTATTGTCAGTTGGAGACCTCTCTTCCCCTGGGTCCAAGACGGGGACCTTACCAATAGGTCATCTAAACAGGGGTAAACGTGGACCTCCTGCTCCCTCAGTTGTGCCACAAGAGCCACCAGGAGCTTTGTGAAAACCTGGGGCGATGAGGGGTGGACGAGGAGAGGTCCAAAATTGAAAGCGTTGATTTGCAAAGGTGAATCTCAGAAACATTCGGTGGAAAGCCCTGATGGGCGTAGGTAAGTAAACCTTCTGTGGCTCTATCGAGGACAAAGTCTCAGAGGAACAGAGCACCCATGATTGATCTCAGCATCTCCATTCGGAACTTTCGATATATCAGTCTCTTGTTGAGTGCTTGGAGATCAAGGATTGTTTGTGCAACCCCATTCTTCTTTGGTACAGTGAAGAAGAAAATGAGTATAAGCTGGAACACCTCTGATCCACTAGCACTCGCTCTATGGTTCCTATGTCCAAGGGATGTTGAATCGTCTTCATGGATTTGTGTGCTTTCACTGGGTCCTTTGACACTGGTGATGGAAGTGACGCTTGTGGGGAGCGGGTGGAGGGAAGATGAACTCTATCACGTATCCCCAAGAGACCGTTTCCCTGACCCAGGTGTCTGATGAGGTTACTGCCCACTGATCTGAGAAGAGCTGAAGCCTCCCCCTCTATTAAACTTTTGGGATCTGGGGAAGGCAACAGCCCATGAGGCCAAGGACCTGGGGTGTTTTTAGATTGAGGCCAGGTGTCTCTTGAAGTGGGGCTGATCCCCAGCCCTTTGCTGACACTGTCACTGAGGTTTGTTGGAAGGTTGGATCTTTTCTCCAGTTGACCCTATGGCTTCAAACGGATGCCTAAGGGCAAAAGGAACCTTTGTTTGCCCCCTTGGAAGGGTTCAGGGGAAGGGCTGCCTTCTTTTCAGGCTCAGCGATAAGGGCGTTGTCCATGGCCTCACCACAGAGCTTTCTTCCGTGGAAGCAGGCCCGTCAACATGGATTTGGAGGGGAGACAGACCTTCCACAGTCGTAGTCAAATTGAGCAACAGGCCACTATGTTGGTAACCATCACCCGTGTCTTCAGTTGAACAGCATCCAAGGTGGCATCAGCTGCATATGTTGATGCAAGGGCTGATTTCTTGAAGCTGTCCTTCAGCTCCTTTTGCTCCACTTTCAGAGTCAGGTCACTAGCCCACACATAAGCCGTCCGACTAAAGCTGGTAGCTTCTATGATCGACAGGCGGCTACTCTATTTAATCCGCTCTCTCTATAACAAATCTTCGGTATCTGTTAAGGTAGATTGTCAAGGGCACTTGACACCACCCATAGATACCACCAAGGGTGTACGACAGGGCTGTGTGTTGGCACCAGCCCTGTTTAATTACTACATCAATGATGTTGCTACTTGGGCAGCCGCCCCAATGTTTTTTCCACCAAAATTGGCAGAGAGGTCTCTGGGATGTCTCATGTTTGTGGACGATGTGGTTCTTTTATCCCAGACCCAGGTGGGTCTTAAGCGCCATTTGGCATCCTTCATGACCTTTTGCAAGGAAATGAAATTAACATTAAACATCCAGAAATCCAAAATTATGGTCTTCACAAGTACTAGGAAGACCTACAATGGGCCATAACTTTCAGCAGGTGTCCAGCTTTCGATACCTGGGTCTTCTATTTCACAAATCACTTAGCTGGAAGCACCACGTACAAAGATCTATCCTTGCCTCTAAGGGTGCATCGCAGGCTATCCTGGGGTTCTTTGCACGGGCTGGTAGGGCAGCTGTCCAACCAGCAATCCAGACCCACAATGCCAAAGGTTATGTATGGGGCCGAGCTATGGGCACCTTTTTATGCCCATTTGCTAAATCCAATCCAGGCGAGGTTCCTCCAGAGACTCTTACATGCGCCCTTGGGCACTCCATATGCTGCATTGAGGGTCGAATGTGGGCAGATGGGTTGGCAACAGGTAGCCATGGAACACGCCCTACGGCAATGGTGTAGGCTTTCCAACCCCCACTGCCCTGTGTTGCTACGTAGTCTTGGCACAGATGTCTTTTTGAATCCCTGGAAGGAGAAAATCCAGACATTCCTCTCTTCAGTGGGCATCTCAGTAGAATATCTAGCCCACAAGCCACTGGCTTCTATAGTTACGGAAGTGAAAACAAGGTCTTATGATATAGGCAGACAGTTGGACCTGGGAACAATTGCTGCATCTCCCTACATGTTATTTTATTTAGAGCTAGCTCCAGCTATGGGACAGCTGGCTCACTATCTTTCAAATGACATCTCAGCATGGGGGAAAAATTTAATCTTGGCTGCGCGCCTTAATGCTCTTCCTTCTCAGGTCCTGGAGGGGTACTTGGATGGAACTCCTTTTGCCAATAGGCTATGTCCCTTTGACAAAGAAGCAGTAGACACAGTAGGACATAGTACTCTACTGCCATCTATATGACAACCAGAGGCAGGAATTCCTTCAAGATCTATTGTTCAAACTCCCAGGTAGATCAGAGCAAACTATACTCACTTTTCTTTTGAACAGCGCCGACATAAAAGTTAAGAGTATAGCACGCTTTTTGGTTCATGCCTTCCACAAAAGGGAAAAATTCTTGGCCTTCAAACCATCCCAGAATAGTTAAATATGTGGCCCTTAATCCCTGGGTTTACAGCAAATGTTTCGACTGATGATAAAGTGTATTTATCTAATTTGGAGTTTTATCGTATTGTGTTTGTTTTAAAATGTAAAATGCAATGACCAATGGCTACGCAAATAAATGTATTCAATTTATTCAGTGTCACGGAGGAAATTTTTAGATTTTAGACTAAAGCTGGAGGGCGATACTGTTGCTCTGAGAGCCAGGGAGGAGGCCTTGTAGTTCTTCCCAAGGACCACTTCTACTATTCTGTTGAAGGGGTCCTTGGGGAACCCCCTCCTCCTCTGTTGGGAGATCCACAGACTTAGCTAGGTATTCTGCTCCTGCATCAATCTTAGGTGGCATTAGAAACTGTCCTGGACTTTGAGCACTTCTCCATTTGCTGCCCCTGGCAAGCAGGGAGTTTGAGCCGTGGCAGAGGCTGAGCAGTGCACTAGGTGCAAATAAGCAGGGGGAAAGAAGCAGCATTATCCCTTTGCTGGGAAAGGAAGAGAGGGAAAGGGAATGGTCCAAGCACACACAGCAAGTCAGTGGCAGAGCCAGGAAGACAATCCAGATGTTTATCTCACAGTCTCATGCTTGGTTCACTAGAAAAGACTTCCTCCCCAGACCAGAAACAAGAGACCGATCCCTGCCCATGGGCTTACAATCTGGAGGGCAAGGGTGAGGGGAAAACACAGACACACACACATTCCCATTTTTTACAGGTGGGGAACGGAGGCTGTAAAATTCAATATTAATCTCAAAATTCTGGTTGGCCCCCGCCTACCGCCATCAACTTGGCCCCACCCACTGCCCCACCAGCTGCCACCGGGGAGGTGGGAGGAGGAATAGATACTTGGCACTTAAGAGTGTTTGTCTTGAAAGAAGTGAAGGATATCCAGGACCCCAGCCTCTGCTGCACCCTCCTGACTATGAACACGATGCTCCAAAACTTGCATACATGGTGCCAAATTTTTTATTTGTAGCAGCTCTCCTTGAGGCCATCAGCATGTTCAAAAGGTTCTCAGTAACCCATGGACTTCAGTTATAACTATTGGGCAATCAGGCTGTGAGGTTTAGTTACAGAGGGTCCAGATGAAGGATCTTTCTCTAAGGTGAAGGTCCTTCTCCGGTGGAAGCAGCAGAAGAATGTTTGCCTGTAGCCTGATCGCATCCTAGAACCGTGGTCTCTTAGTCCATCGTTTCAAGATGAATTGGGCTCCCCTCTTGCCTGGGAGAGTGGTGCCTGCTCTCTGGTCTGTCTAGGTGAGCAAGATGTTCCCACCGAGCATAGCCACCAGGCAGGCATTAAACACTGTCTCCACAACCACACTAGCACTCCTTCTGGGACAGCTTCAGGGTCCCTATGGCCCATTAAGGGGGTGGGGGAGAGGGAACAGACGACAGAGCCTGAACTCAGCATACTCACCTCCTACACACCATCCTGAGTGGATGGGCTTTGGAGGATCCAGTGTGTTCACCTCCTGGCTCTCTGGTGGGAGCTCTCGAAGGTGCTGGAGAACACCTCCATTTTGGCATCTCAGTACCAAGACTTTCCTGCAGCCTCTACCATGCCAGAGGATGGGGATGTGCCCAGATGGTGCTCAGCAGCATCTCACCTGGCGCCTGGCTCAACTCCCTCCCTTGCAGAGTGGAGACTGGGAATGGTGGCTCCCCAAGAAGTCCAAACTCCCTCTAATGGGCCCAGGTGCCTAGGGACAAACCCCTAAATGGAGGGAAGGGGACAACCCCCCTGCCCCTCTGGGAACAAGGGGAAGGTGGCGGGGGGAAGAGAACAGAGCCAGTCCCTTTAAGGGGAAAGTAAAAGGGAAGAAAGTGATGTCTAAGTCTACCAAGGTCTCTCCTCGGAGTCAAACAACTCTGCCTTCTGCTGTGAAGTAAGGCAGGACAGGACTGGGAACTTGTTCTGGGCTATGTTGTTCCCATGGGCAGATGCTGTCAATCTTTGTGATCTTGCCTACTGCTATGCAAAGGAGGGACATAAACCATGAGCAACACTGCCCACCAGTTCATAACACCCAACTTTCATCTGTTAACAAAAAAAGAGTTTCTCATCACAGCTAATTATAAAACTTTATAAAATAATGGGATGCTGAGCTTAAAAAGGCTTGTTTACCGGAAAGGACTTGATGTTGGAGTGGTGCTTCTACCAGTAACTGGAGGAGTACCCGGTTTAATATCGATGCCACTTCCAAAACCTTTCAGGTCCATTTCAGATATCTGGGGAAAACATTAACAGCAATTTTACACATGCCAATTTCCAAAATAGGCAGAGCTGAATGTGTTTATTTCCCTCCCTTTCTCCACCAAGTATTGTAGATATCATTAGCTAGAATTCTCATTCTCAACAGGATTTCTGTAAACATGCAAAACAACATACAAGGATGAAGAGTCAAATCACCATCGCAAAGGCAGAACCCAGTGCACACTTATCACAGGCTCTCTTAGGAACTTCAAAACATCAGAATTACAAAAGGCTTTTCTTTTAGGGGCACTATCAGTACTGCACTATATCCTCAGTTTTTAAGGAATGGACAGCTTGCAAAATTAAACCCAGACATTTAAATGAAGCAATTTAATAAGAACCTCTGCTAATAAGATAGTGTCAAATGAAACAAAAAACTGTATGCTTTTGTAGGTTTTTGACGTGAACCAAGACAAATTCTAAGCAATTTTAGCATCGTTTATGGAGAAAGTCATCTCCAGAATGGACATGGAGATGTGGGAGAAATGTCAGAAGAATTAAAGGTGTAAGCTCTTAAAACCACATGCCTAAATTCAGTGATACTACTTTGAAATCTTGCTCTTCCATTGCATCGCACCCAACTGCTATCCTCTCCAATTCTAGCACTAGACTAAAGTTTGGTGAACATTAGGGAAGGCACACAAATCTTTCTGAAATCGTTAACATGATCAGCACACTTGAGCGCTGCATTACTGTATTCATTGGCCAGGGCTGTATTTTCAGTGTAATATTGTAGAATGAACATGCAATCACCTTCCCAGTAGCAGTGATCATGCTGTGCTGAGTTCCTGCAGGGATTAATCCTCTGAAAGGCTGACCTGCTTGTGCAGGCCTACTCAGACTTTGGGGCTGAGCCTGTGGTGGTGCATGTTGCAGTGGAGGCTGTAGGGTCTGGGGTAGAGCAATTAGAGGCTGCCCTGTGGATCCAAAGTTTGGCAAAGTAAGTTGTGAGCCTGGTATAGGTACTGTCATCTGGAAAAAATAAAAACAACAATAATGAACACACAGAAACTTAATATCACAGTAAAGTTTTGGTATTTGAACATGAACAGAACGTATAGTCATTAAAAATATTAAACTAGAAAGCTGCAAGTAAACGGAACTTTTCCTCCTGAAAACCCTCCATAATGGATTACTTCCTTCTTAGGGGGTTTGGGCACCTGAACTTCAGAAGCTGCAAACGTCAAGGGCTGCAGTCACAGGTACATACATCAAACATAGGAAGTGTAGGAAGTGTTTTAGGAGAATTAACTGTAGACTGCTAATGTCTAGTGTCAATCTAGTGTCCTCACGAGCTCTCAACATGTTAATTAGTGATTTGATGTGTGCCATAATTGACAAGTAGGCCATTTTGTTTAGTCACTTTCAAAGTCAGTAATTGTTTGGCTCCATTTCAGATAAACTTTTGTTTTGTAGGGTGTCGCTTCCATCACCACAAAAGGTGGGCAGTTGGGTACGAAAACTGCTGTGTCACATGTCCAATAGCTAGTCTAATTTGAACCTTCATACAAATTAATTATCTTGTAACCCATTTTGACTATGGTAGCTCTGTTTTGCCAGTTGCTAGTGCAAATACTATATTCTTTATGCAAGCATCTTCGTTATCTTCCTTTTCTGACATGGTACTTAAAATAGCCTACTAAACTGGAAACAAATACAATATGAAAAATTTACTATGCCATAATTTACCTGCTGGAGAGCACTGGGAGACTGTGCAGTGTTATAGAAATTGGTCTGGGCAGGCTGTTGAACTTGTCCAGAATACAGATTTGAAGCCTGGGTAAGAGTAGCTCTGGCCTGGAAAAAGAGGACTGACATTTTAGTAACACTAATAAAAATACTTCTTTGTGAATTTTTTTTTTTTTTTTTAAATGTTTTAAACCCAGTATCCTGTTTCCAACCATGTCCACACCAGATGCCTCAGAGGAAGTATATAAAAACATGGCATCCAGATCCCCTGCCCCGGTGTGGAAACGGGAGAAAAGGAGAAGGACTGCCAGCTCCCCCTCCCCGGGGATGTGACTGTTGGGCGTAGCTACCATTCTCCTCCCACCCCCTGAAGAACGGAGCAAGAGGGGTTTGTCATCTCCACCCTGGGAGCCCGGGTGTCGGTGGGCTCGGGGAGGTCTGCTTGGGGGCCGGAGGTTGATGCCGCCGCCGCCGCATAAAGGGGGCGGGGCCTGGGGAGGCCGGCTTCTGGGCCGCCCCTACAAGCTCTGGGAGCGGTCGACAGTCTACCCCGCCCCTCCTGAAACTGCTCGGGGCGGCTAACACTCTAAAAAATAAAAAAAAATACCAGTATAAAACATTTTAAAACTTTCATAAAATTTAGGCTGTGGAGTGTCCCTCCCTCCTGGTGAGAGCAGGGGGGGCAGTAGGGGTGGTTGAGGGGTTGATGGGATGATTTGCTGCTGCTTTATGTTTGGGGTTGAAATATATGAGTTATTAGATTTTTGAACTGTTTGGTGCATTGGTGCACCATTTTTGTGTATTGTGTATTATTATGTATTATGTTGTAAGCCGCCTTGAGTCGCCTTTGGCGAAAGAGTGCAGGGTATAAATTAAAATTTGATTGATTGATACTATGGGAATGAGAGCATCAGAGTACAAAATTTACAAAACACATTCATAATTTCAGATAATATGATTTCAGAACAACAATTATAAGCAGAACCAGGAAATAGGACGTTCAATTCACTGCATTTTGTCACATAAGGACAAGGGAACTGCCCAGGGAGCTGGACTCTGGTATTATATGTTCAAATGAATTGTGCAGACCTCAATTTCAATGAAATGTCTTACCTGGAGTAGGTGTGTGTCGATAAGCTGGGAGCCCCCTAGCCCTGAAGCTTGACCAATCTGATGTTCATACAAAATGGGAATAGGCTGAGTGTTAGTAGTCTGTTGAAATGCGAGGGTTGATTGTGCCTTGGCAAGTTCCTGGTGTTGAACTGTTGAGAAGTTGTGTAAGGCTGTGCCAGACAGGACTACTGGCGATGGCTGAGAAAGGCCACTCTGCATAAAAGCTTGCTGTGATCTGTAAGAGACTGGGCTCTCAGTTAGTGTTTAGAGTACACTTAAGAATAGAATACATTAAAAGTTGTCTTTGAAATAAAATTACGTTCTTCCCATAGCAAAGTAAGGTCCTTATGCCTAATGGCCTTTAAACTAAGAAACAGACCTTCAAAAAGACTTTGCTCCCATGGACACAAAAAGAAGCTCGTGGGTTCTGGTTCTCATACAGAAAGTCAACTAGCGCTTACACTCACATTTTTCACAAACCATTTAAAACTTTTTAATTAGCATATGTTAAGATCAAGCTATTTTTAATTACTGTTTTAAATTACTCCAATATTGAGAGGTATTTTAACTGCATTGCCACATGGGAGACATATGTATGCTACTAGCTTCCAGGCCACACCATGAAAAGGCGATAGGTAGGTACCAAAAAGTGACAACTCCTGATCAAGAACATCAATAAAATGTGATGTTCTCCTTACCATGGAAACTGTAAATACATGAATATAATTTTAAAAGTTCCTTAAGTATTTACAGATATACTTCTGGATATCAGCATTTGCGATTTTCAACAGTTAATGATTAGCAGTAGTGCAGAAGGCAAATACGCCGACGGCACCCATGTTCCCAGCATCTATTTAAATAGATAACATTCTTATACAGTTCCCTCATGCCAGAGATTTTTAATTTGGGGAGAAACACAGAAATTCAAAACACAGAAGTACATTAATTATTGACTTCAAGTCCTTTAAGATTAGCAATGCATTAGTTGTAGGATTAAGTGTATATTAGTTAACCAACTGGATGACTGAAATATAACTGCACTTTAGAATTTTAACTATTCTCCCACAAAAACTCATTATAGGCAAGACAGTAAGAATAGCAAAACACAATTAAAAGAAAAAGCATAGTACTGGAAAAGTATAACAGGAAGTATTTTATTTATTTATTTAACATACTTATACCCCACACTTCCCACCACACAGCAGCCCAGCTACACATAAAGTAGCTACACATAAGTATAACACGAGAAGATCACCCCTATATATCAATTCAATTTCAATATAAACCAGGCGTAGCCATCAGGCCATGACCCAACAAAACAACTCTTCCAATATTACAGAATACTACTTAAGAAAAAGAAACAAACAAAATTTAAAATTAATTTCTACACAACTTTTACACTTTTAACAATACCAAATACCTAAGGGTGAATTAACTTAAAATTCAGGAAATGTTCCCTAATTATAAAGGCCTTCGGTAAAAATTTTGCAACTGCCAGAGTAACTGGAGGCAGTTGATCAGCTAACAAATTTTTCCCCAATTCTGAAATTGCTCTACACGGGTAACTAACTAAGATCGTATCCAAATATTGAGATCTTATTTTTGGTAAAGCTGACATTCAATTAAGATATGACTTACTGCTCATTATCAAAAGGATAAAGCTTATCTTTGAAAGGGAATGGTTCACGACGTCCTTCCATTACCCTCGTGGGAAGGGCCAAAAGAATTTTTTAACCTAGGCCTGGAGATAAGTTGTCCTGCCAATATCTGGAGGAATGCCAGACTCTCGGAATAAGGTCATAATACCTTCCCAAGGAAGGAGAAGCCTTAATTATTGAAAAATCCTCTTGGTGAGCAATATCATCAATTCTTTTATAAACGTCTAATTTAGCTGTCAAAGATTCTTGGCCCTGAAAGTATGGTAATGAGAAACCTATTTTAACAATCCACTTATTCATGGAATCAAGCAAAGAAGATTTAAAAGTGTCCTTGGCCAGAAGAGGAAATAAGTCAGTCTGTGGAGATAGTACAATACGCAGCCAAAGAAACAGAGAATATTTTAGCGCTCGCATGTTCCATCTCAACTGCCCCAACTCCAATCTCATGGCATTAAAACTGTGCCTACAGGTAATTGAAAAAGTCTCTTTAAAAACACCAATTGAACTCTATTCAAGTTATACACCCTATATATCATACCAATAAACATATTATTTCAACATGTATGTGACACCTATTGGAAGAGTTTATAAGTGTACATGATCGCTAATAATAGGATCATTAATAGAAAGTGGTGCATAATTTTCAAATATAACTCAAATATTTTTAAACTTATCAACCTTAAATTTCATAG
Organism: Sphenodon punctatus; assembly: GCA_003113815.1. Lineage (NCBI taxonomy): Eukaryota > Metazoa > Chordata > Lepidosauria > Sphenodontia > Sphenodontidae > Sphenodon > Sphenodon punctatus. The sequence continues at coordinate 2,639,824 of QEPC01000978.1, read as the reverse complement.
AAAATTTTGTGTGGTGAAAACAAAATTGATATAAATTGTGCAAAATAGTTTCCTATGGAGTCAGTGTCCAAGGAGTTTTGTGCCTTCATAGTATTCTTCAGTGCCAGGTTCTTTCTGTATTCCACAAATTAACAAGGATTTTAACAGTTGCCAGTAGGTAAGCACTATTCATGGAACATTAGATCGGGTAGGGTAGGTTAGGGGTGTATGAAGTAGGAGAAGGAGTGTGAGAACTGTGGTGGAAAAAAATTAAGAATACAAAAGATCAATCTCATTTGTTGTTTGCCTTAGAAGACACTTACCTATAGGGCTGTAAGGAGGAGCCGAACAATTCCTGAGCCTGAGAAACAGCAGGCGCTGCACCTAAACTCAGCTGGGCTTGATGTTGTCCTTGTAGAGGTGCATAAATAGGGATGGGTATCTGCTGCACAGAAGTGGGCTAGGATAAAAAGAATAATATCCACGTATAGAAGATTTTATAGCTGAAAACTGCCTACTCTAAGCTCAAAGAAAAGTTGAGTGCACCAGGACCTACAGTATAAAGTAGCTACACATAAGCATCAAGGTTATGTTGTGAAAATATCATACAAGCTTTCCAATATAGAATTAGGTTTTAGTGAAGACTTGATAGCTTTGTCATCTACATTCTTTGATTCCAAAAATATTTCACAAAAATCTCAGTTCAATTCCTGGTGAGGCAAAGTTTGTGCTAAAACTCTTACAAGTATCTGCCTTAAGTGAATAAGAAACAAACAGAAAAAAACAACATAAAACCCCCCTCCCCACCAGTGGATAAAAGCCTCCGGCCTCCTGTAGGCAGTGGGCAAAGGGAGGTGCCAAATTTGGGCTAGCTGCCAGTTGGCAGCTAGAGGCTGAGCCTATTTTGTCTTGTATTTTAAATGTTTTTAGAATATTGGTTGGGGGAGTGTAGGCATGAGGTGGTGGTGCCACAGCCCAACAATGAGATGGGGGCAAAA
>QEPC01000978.1:2614797-2638812 GCA_003113815.1 Sphenodon punctatus | reverse complement strand
GGGGGGGGGGGGGGGGGGGGGAGAGAGAAGGGGAAAGAGGGGTTGTGACATGGCTTCCAATGAGAGAAGGGGTACTGGCATGGAGGATCAGGGGGTGGTGGTGCGCCATAGCCAGGGGTAGGTTGTGCCATGGACCTCCAGTAAAGGGGGGGGGGGGAGAAGAGGTACTGCTATGGGGGATCAGGGGTGGGAAAGGGCTCCATGGTCTTCTAGTAAGTTGGCCACAGGCAGGAGTTTGTTTTCTTGGTGTGGGACAGCAAATGGGGTGGCTGGGATTTTATTTATTTATTTAAAAACGTCTACCCTCCAGCCTTATGGCAGCTCGGGGCAGCTTACAAAACATTTAAAAACCAATTAAAAATACAGAAAAGGGTTACTAAAGCAATAAAAACAGTAAAAAGAGGTAAAACCACTGGCAACCCTCCCCCCAAAACAACCCCCCCCCTCATTCCCCCTCTCCCCCCCCAAAGGCCCAGATGAATAAACAGCCAGGTCTTACAGACCCGACAAAAGGAACAGGCTGGGAGCAAAGGCGAGCTTCCTCTGGGAGGGAGTTCCACAGCTGTGGTGTGGCCACCGAGAACGCCCTCTCCATCGTGGCCCCCCGGTTCACCTGGGGGACCTTCAGGAAGGTGCCCCTGGCAGACTGCAGAGTGGCCTGGGGAGTGAGGCGGTCTCTCAGATAGAAGAGGGGGAAGAGGATGGGGGATATGGGTCTGGTGAGGTTGAGGTGTGGTGGGAGGTAAGTACTTTTTCCTCAGGAAGGGTCGGGGAAGTACCCTCCCATGGAGGATATAGACATGGGGGAAAGAGGTGGGAGTGCCCTGGGCCCCGTGTGTGTGTGAGTGAGAGAAGTGCCCTGGCCCCCCCCCCGTGAGGGGGGGTACAGGTATGTGGGAAGGAGTGCCTTGCCCCACTGTGAGAGGGGGACAGGCATGGGGTGGGGAGGAAGAGAGTGGGAGTGCCCTGACCCCCTGTGAAGGGACCATGGCACTCCCACTCCCTTTCCCCATGCCTGTACCCACCCATGGGGCGGGGGCTACTTCTCCAACCCTTCCTGAGGAAAAAGTTAAGAGAGGGTTACGGGCATGGGGGAAACGGGGTGGGGGCGTTTTGTGGGCTGGGTACAGAGAGGGGAATCTGCTTGTTTCATGAAACCACCTCTGGGGGTGCTGGACTCGGGGGACCCTCTTCGGATACCCACTCACACCTAGGCCTCTTTGGGTCCTCTGTTTACTGCCATCATTGGAACATGGGAAACTGACGAATGGGAGCCGGAGGGAGGGCATTGTGGAGGTGGGTGGGAGAAGGGGGCAGCTATTGGAGTCATTCTGGGCATGGGTAGGTACGGCGTGGGAGGAGGACCTGTTTTCCATGTTCCACTCCCCCCATCTTGGGGTATTTGGGGGCTAAGGCCAGTCAGCCCCCTGATTGGACACTGATGCTGCGTAATGTAAGGTTGATGGCAAGAGGAGGAGGAGAGATGGTGACTACCAAAGGTGGCAGCTGTTTGCTGGTTTGTTTGGGGGTGGAGAGCTGTGTTGATGTTTGTTTTTATATTGCTAGCTTTGTGTTTCAGGGATTTTTAACTGTTTTTATAGGTTGGGGTGTGAGGGGGGAATGGGGAGTTGGGGGAGAGACCTGTGAGAAGCAGCATATAGGTCTGTGAGAGGGAGGGTATGGGTATGCGGGTAGAATGTGCAAAGAAGTGCCTTGGTTCTCTGGTGAGAGAGGGGGGAGGGGGACAGGATGGGAAGGGATAGGGATTGGTTGTGAAGTTATGTGCAGTTATGGGTTGGGAGGGGTCAGGGAAGTTTTCAGAGGGAGGTTTTAGGTGTAGGGTTCTTGGAGTAGGTTTCTTGGGGAAGGAACAGGTTTTTTTTTTGTGTGTTTCAGGGGTTTTCAGTCAATTGTCAGCTGCCCTAAGCCATTTGGAAAGGGCAGCACAGACGTTTAAATAAATAAAATAAAAATTAAATAACTATATTTATTTATAAAATCATTTACTACCCCACCCCTCCTGCTCCAAGCAGTCTGGCAAAGCTTACAACGTTAAAATACATAAAATCAATAAAAAACCCAAAATGCAATAAAAAGAGAAGGCACAACACCAAAACAACCCGTCCCTATCCTCGCCAAAAGCCAGGCGGAACAGCCAGATTTTACACATATGATCAGGGACCCGAGTTGACTGCCTTGCTGCAATTTGCAGTGATTTTTGCAGAATCAGCCAATCCTTGCAGAATCCTCACAGAATCAGCCAATCCTGACCATGACCCGAGGGTAAATAGGCCCCTGGGAGATGAATTGTGGGTGGGTGGGGTCTGAAGGCCCTATGTTTGCGTGAGGGAGGTGTTGAAATTCCAGAGGATTTGAGTTGTGTTTGATTAGCAAAGTTGTGATTCTATGTCAAACCTATTGCAAATTTGCTTCCCAGCATGCATAGTTATGCAAATCAAGTTAATTATGCAAATATTAATGCTCGCGGTGAATTTGCAGAATTTGGCTTCACTGGTTGCAGAATTTAAGATTTTTTAGTGAAGTCAACTCCGGTCCCTGCATATGACGGAAGGAGGGGAGATCATGGGCCACCCACCTGAGCCTCCACCAGGAAGGAGTTCCACAGACTAGGTGTGGCCACCGAGAACGCCCTCTCCATGTTGGCCCCCCGGACCACACAGGGGACCTCAAGAAGGGCGCCCCAGTGGACCGCAGAGGCCATTCCAGAGGATGGCGGTCCTGCAGATAAGTTGGGCCAAGAACGTATAGGGCTTTATAGGTCAAAACCAATAATTTGATTCAGGCCCAGAAGACTATAGGCAGTCAGTGCAGAGCCCGGAGCACAGGTGTAATGTGTGCACAGCGACCCATCCCTATAAGGAGACGGGCCACAGCATTCTGCACTAGTTGCAGCCTCTGGAACGTCAAGTAGCCCCATGTAGAGCGCATGGCAATAGTCCAATCTCGAGGTAATGAAAACATGGATGATGGTGGCCAGGTCACTATCTGAAACATACAGCCGAAGCCAGCGCACCACATGTAATTGACGAAACACACTCCTCGCCACAGCCCCCACCTGGAGATCCAGGCGGAGCTGCGGATCTAGGAGCACACCCAGATTCTGGACCTAGGGTACCAGTGGAAGGCGGATCCCATCAATTATGAGAACTGCCACATCCATTGCCCTTCCCACCATCACCACCTCTGTCTTGCTCGGATTAAACTTCAGTAGGCTCGCCCTCATCCAATCCCAAACAATTGCCAGACATCGGGTAAGCACCGAGACTGCTGGGTCTGGGTCAGATGAAATGAAAGGTAGAGTTGGGTGTCATTAGCATATTGATGGCCCCGCACCCCAAACTGTTTCATGACCTCACCGAGTGGCTGTATATACATGTTGAACAAGCATGGGAACACAACAGAACCTAGTGGGACATCACACTCTGCTTTCCCCTCCCCCTCCCCAGGTAACAACTGCCAGGGCGGGGCCCTGTGGGAAGCTGCAAGCTGTGTCCACTGCTGTGGGGATAGGGGGTTGTGTGGATTGGAGGAGCTGCCTGCCACTGTGCTTTCCCCTCCCCAGGTACCAACTGCCAGGGCGGGGCTCTGTGGGCACCAGCCAAAAGGCGTCGGCCGTTAGTTTTTTTTTTTGTGGTTTTAAGGGGTTTGGAGGAGGATGAGGCAGGTGGGGCCTGAGGGTGGGGGTATGGGGAATGGCTGAGGGAGGATAGGGCCAATCCCCCTGGTGAGAGGAGGGAAGATGGCCCTTGGGGAGGGTGGGTGGGGCCCCCCAGTGAGACGGGGGCACCTCGCATATGATGGGGAAGGGGGACTCCCTGTGCGAGAGGGAGACCTGGGGAGGGGGGTTGGGGGTGGAGTCCCTCTCGCCAGCCTGTCGGGGCAGCCCATAGAGAGTGGGTGTCGAGCGGGGCTCTCTGAGGATGGGAGGACTTCCACAGCTATCGGGGTTGTTATGGGGTCGGGGGAGATATGGTCCAAAGGGGAGGGGTATTTCATCATTGAGGAGGGAGCGGTGTCTTGTGTCCATTTCCCCCTCAACCCCTCACGTGGGAAGGTTGTGGATCAAGGCCCAGGAGACCCCGGGCCTTGGTCTGGTGCTGCTAAACGTGAGGTCGGTGGTTAATAAGTCATCTACCATCCGAGAATTAATCCTGGAGTGGGATGCCGACCTCACGTGTATTACAGAGACCTGGCCGGAAAATGAATCGGGCCCGATTCTGGCCGATCTTGTTCCGGCTGGGTTCTCTGTGCAGCATCAGCCTCGGCTGGAGGGACCGGGGGGCGGGCGGTGTAGCTATTGTTATCAAGGATGCACTGTCTTTTAGGAGGTATGCGATGCAGGCTCCACCAGGTGTTGACATTTGGCCGGGGACAGATTAGGGGTGCTGCTGGTGTACCGTGCACCCAATTGCCCGGCGGCATCCCAACAAGCTCTTGCTGATCTGGTGTCAGATGTGATCCTCCGGACCCCGAAACTAGTGGTCCTGGGGGATTTTAACATCCACACTGACACCAATCTTGGAGGAGCGAAGCATGAGTTCATGGCCTCCATGACAACCATGGGCCTGTCCCAAATCATCTGTGGCCCCACACGAGGAGGGACATACACTGGATTTGGTTTCCTTCACCGGCCTTGAGGCGGGGGGGGGGTCAAGTTAGTAGAAGTTAGGGGGTTGGAGCCCTTGTCATGGTCTGACAATTACCTCCTTAAGGCGTGCATCCTGGCGCATGTCAGCCCCCAACGGGGTGCAGGACTTATTAGATAGGTCCACCCCCGGAGACTTATGGGACCGGATCGGTTCCGGAATGCTCTGGGGGAGTTTCCCCTGGACCTTGACACCCACTTGGTCAATGATCTTGTAGCCTTCTGGAACACCTTGTTGGCCGAGACCATTGACAGAGTGGCTCCCAGGCTTCCACTGCCCTCCCGAGTCTCCTGCAGGTCTCCTTGGTTTACTGAGGGACTGCGGTGCTTGAAGCAGGAGAGCAGGCGGCTGGAGCGACGGTGATGCTGGACTTGTGATGAGTAAGATTGATTGCAACATAAGAGCAGTTTAAAGGCCTATGCTGTGGCGGTGCAGGCAGCAAACAATCAGTTCTTTGCTGCCCTTATTGCATCTGCAAAGTCACGTTCAGCGGAGCTCTTCCGGGTGGTGAAAGGTTTGGTCAGTCCTGCCTGTCTCTGCAGCAATCCAGTGACCGCTGTGACCGGTTCATCGAGTACTTTGTAGATAAGATCGCTCGCATCCGCCACGATTTCAGTTCCGCAGTTATTACAGAGGATCATCTTGGGGCTATGGGGTTCCTGCCCTGTTTTGTGGGATCGGTTTCAGATGGTGTCGCCTGCCGATGTGGAGTCCTTGTTGGGATCTGTTCGTGCCACCACTTGTGAACGAGATCCTTACCCGTCCTGGCTGGTGAAAGCCAGCCAGGAGACGTTACGGCCGTTGCTGGCTGGGGTGGTTAGTGCCTCCCCTTCGGGAGGGCAGGGTGCCTGAATGAGGCTGTGGTTAGGCCCTTGCTCAAGAAACCATCTCTTGACACTGATGCTCCTGCCAGTTATCGGCCGGTCTCTAGCCTTCCCATTTTAGGGAAGGTTATTGAAAGGCCTGTGACACGGCAGCTCCAAGAACATCTGGACCGCACCAGTTTCCTTGACCCCTTCTCAGTCCGGGTTTCGGCCTGGGTATGGTACGGAGACTGCATTGGTGGCCTTGGTTGATGATCTCCGTCAGGCGTTGGACTAGGGTCGTCAGACCTTACTGGTCCTGCTAGACCTTTCGGCTGCGTTCGACACAGTCGATCATGCGGTGTTGGTGACTCGCCTGCGGGACCGTGCCGGGATTGGTGGGACAGTCTTGGGCTGGTTTTGTTCATTCCTGGCCGGGAGAACTCACAAGGTGGTCTTGGGGAATGTATGTCTTCCCCCCGGGACCTCATGTGTGGAGTCCCGCAGGGTGCCATTCTGTCCCCCCTCTTGTTTAACATCTATATGCAGCCGTTAGGGGAGATTGTGAGAGATTTCAGCTCTACCTCTCCTTTTCCATCGACGAAGGCCAGGCAGTCTCTTTTTTCCCAGTGCCTGTTGGCTGTGGGGGCTTGGATGAGGTTGAGCCATCTGCAGCTGAATCCTGACAAGACGGAGGTGATGTTGGTGGGCGAGGGCCTGGGAGTGGTTGAATCTCCTCGTGTGTGTGTGTGTGGGGGGGGTGGGGGGCGTGTTTCGCCCTCCCATGGTCCCGCAGGTACGGGAGTCTGGGTGTACTCCTCGATTCACAGCTCAGCCTGGAATCTCAAGTTGTGCCTGTGGTGAGGAGTGCGTTTCGGCAGTTACATCTTGTCCGGCGGCTTTGGCCGTATCTCTCAGACTCTGATCTCGCCACTGTCATCCATGCCTTCATCACCTTGAGGCTGGATAACTGCAACGCGTTCTACGTGGGGCTGCCCGAGAAGCTGGTCCAGAGGTTGCAGCTGGTGCAGAATGCTGTGGCCTGTCTCCTTATTGGGGCGGGCCACAGCATTCTGCACATGACACCAGGCTGCCTTTAAAGCATCAGGCTAGGTTCAAGGTGCTGGTTTTGACCTTTAAAGTCCTCCACGGCCTGGGCCCTGCCTATCTGCGGGATCGCCTCATTCCCCATGTGCCCGTGCGACCCCTGAGATTGTCCTTGGGGGCCTTTTTGGAGGTTCCCCGGGCGAGACAGGTGGCCACTGATGTGAGATCTTTTTCGGTGGCTGCCCCTGTGCCGTGCAATTCACTCCCGGAGGAGGCTTGGTTGGCCCCCTCTTGTTGTTTCGATGTGTGTGTAAGACCTGGCTGTTCCGCCAGGCTTTTGGTGAGGGGACGGGGTAGGTGGGGTTTGAGAGGGAGAATGTGTTTTTATTACTTGTTTTATAATTTGTAGATTTATTTTAAAATGTTTTATTGTTGAATTTGTGTGTGTGAATGTTGTTTGTCGCCCCGAGCTGCCTTTGGGCAGGAGGGGCGGGATATGAGTTTTGAATAAATAAACAAAAAAAAATGTGAGGTCCTATGGAGATGAAGGACAATCCCAAAGCACCACACATTGAGTTCTCCCGGCCAGGAAGGAGCAGAACCAGTCAAGGATGATCCCGCCCACCCCAGGTCAATCCCGCAAGGGAGTCACCAACATCTCATGGTCAACGGTATCAAAAGCAGCCGACAGATCTACCAAAATTAGCAGGGTCAAACGACCTTGATCTAATTCACAGCAAAGGTTGTTGACCAAGGCCACAAGCGCAGTCTCTGTGCCATAGCCCGGATGAAAACCAGACTGAAAGGGATCCAGATAACCAATACCATCTAGATGCCCCTGCAGCTGCTGGGCCACCACCCGCTCCTAACCTTCCATAAAAAGGGAAGGTTAGAGACTGGCTGATAATTGGCATGGGAATCAACATAAAGTGATGGTTTTTTGAGCAGAGGCCGCACCACTGCCTCTTTGAGACAGCCCGACGCTCTGCCCTCCAGAAGGGAGGCACTGATCACCCCCACCAGCAATGGCTCCACCATCTCCCAGCTGGCCTTAACCAGCCAGGACGGGCATAGGTAAAGTTCACAAAAGGTGGCCCTAAAAGTCCCAAGAACACCCCCTGCCCCGGTGGGTGACACCAACTGAAAATGATCCCACAAAACCAGACAAGGCAGGGCTTCCACAACCTCTGGTTCACCCACTGCAATAAGTGCGGTGTCGAAGTTGTGGTGAATCTGACTGATTTTCTCTGCAAAATAATCACCAAATATGTCACAGCAGGCATTAGATACCTCCGATTCCAAGCAGAGGGAGGGAGGGAGGACCAACCAACCCCCTCACCACCCAGAAAAGCTCTGCTGAATGAGATTTTGCAGAAGCTATACGGGCAGCAAAAAAATGCTACAGCATAGGCATGTAAACTGGCTCTATGTTGCAATCTGTCAGCTTCAGCATGCACACTGTGCCACCGTCACTCCAACCACCACCCCTCCTGCTTCAGCAGCCTCAGGCCCTCCATAAGCCACAGAGGCCTGAGGAGCCGTCCCCAAGGGAGCAAATGCCTTGGAGCCGTCCGGTTGATAGCCTCCAACAGCCAGGTATTCGATAAAGCCACAAGGTCATTGTGCGGGCGGTTATCAAGATCAGAGGGCAACTCCCCAAGAGCTTTCCGGAACTGCTCTGGTTTCATTAGTCTCCGGGGCGATTCATCCGAATTGGTTCTACACTCCCCCCAGGGGCAGACATGCGCCAGGAGACGTGCTCGCAGGAGGTAATGATCCGTCCATGACAAAGGTTCTACTAACACCGCCCCCATCAACAAATCCCCCGCCTAAAGGCCGGTGCACAAAATCAGGTCCAGGGTATGCCCCCCCCCCCCCCCCATCATACGTTGGGCCACTGACAATTTGGGACAAGCCCATGGTTGCCATGAACTCACGCTCTGCACCACCGAGACTGGCATCAGCATGTATGTTGGAGTCCCCCCAAGACTAATGTCTTCGGGGAGCACAACACCACATCCGACACCAGCTGTCAGGACAAGTAGGGATGCTGCCGTAGAGGTAGGTGTATGGTATACTAGCAGCACCCCCAATCTGTCCCCTGCCAAAACAAACACAAGATGGAAGCCCTCTACCCCCAATATGGTCTGCACCGGATACCTTCTGACTTACCACGAATCCTTAAAAATAATGGCTACAGTGCCCCCTGACTGAGGCTGATGCTGCATCTGGTCAGCACGAGGTCATCCAAAAGAGGCCCCAACTCACTGTCCAGCATTAACTCCTGGACTGTGACGGATTAATTAACCACCGACCTCACACTCAACAGCATCAGACTCAGGTCAGGGGTTCTCTTTAAATAATTAAAGCAAGCAAGCATTACAGAGACCAGGCTGGAAGAAGCATCTGGGCCAGTATTGTCCCACGTGGAGCCAGCTGGGTTCTCTGTGCAGCATCAGCCTAGGCTCAGGGGCCAGGGAGGCAGAGTAGTTCTAATCTGTGAAGACATATTGGCCTTTGGGAGGTATCTGGTGCCAGACTCATCTGATATAGTGTGTGTTCATGCTGCATTGGATTTGGCTGGGGATAAATTGTACCACCTCGCTGCACAGCTGGTTTCCTGACTGCTCTAGCTGAGTCGATCTCAGATGTGGTGTTGAAAGCACTGAGACGACATTGTCTTGGGTGATTTCAACATATACACCGAGACTGGTCTTTCAGGGGCAGAGCAGGAGTTCATGGTTGCCATGACAACCATGGGCCTATCCCTGCACTTGTGGCCTTGGTCGACGACCTTCACTGGGAGTTAGACCAGGGCTGTTGAACTCTCCTGGTTTTATTAGATCCGTCAGCTGCTTTTGATACTGTCGACCATGAGATGTTAGTGGCTCGCTTGCGGGACCGTGTTGGAGTGGGTGGAATTGTTCTTGAATGGTTCTGCTCTTTCCTAGCCGGGAGAACTCAGTGTGTGGTGCTAGGGGACTATTCCTCGTCCCCCCGGGATCTCACGTGTGGGGTTCTGCAAGGACCTATTTTGTTCCCTCTCCTGTTCAATGTGTATATGCAGCCTTTGGATGCGGTTGTGAGAGGGTTTGGGGTTCGGTGTCATTGATATGCTGACGACACCCAGCTCCCTCTTGTTTTCAGCTGACCCAGGCCCAGCAATCTCGTTGCTTACCCGGTGTTTGTCAGCTGTGGGGGACTGGATGAGGATGAGCCGTCTGAAACAGAATCCTGACAAGACGGAGGTGATGCTGGTGGGGAAGGCTGGTGTGCGTGTGTGTAGGTTTCCATCACTGATGGGGTTTGTCCCTCCCTGGTTCCTCAGGTTCTGAGTCTGGGGGGTGCTCCTTGACTCGCAGCTCTGCCTGGATGCCCAGGTGGCAGCTGCGGCAAGGAGTTTCTTTTGCCAGTTACATCTGGTTCAATGGCTTCGGCCATATATTTTGGACTCTGATCTGGCCACCATCATCCATGCTTTCATCACCACAAGACTGAACTATTGCAATGCGCTCTACGTGGGGCTACCGTTGGTGACGGTTGGAGACTGCAGCTCGTGCGGAATGCGGCAGCCCGTCTCCTTACGGGGATGGGTTGCCGTGAGCATAAAACACCTGTGCTTCGCTCACTGCACTGGCTGCCTATGGTCTTCCAGGCCCAATTCAAGCTGTTGGTGCTTTCCTAATAAAGCCCTAAAAATCCTGGGACCTGTCTACCTGCGGGATCACCTCACTCCCTGGGTTCCGGATTGCCCCCGTGGTCGGCCAGGGACACCCTTCTTGAAGACTCCTGGGTGCGTTGGGGGGCAACATTGGAGAGGGCATTCTTGGTGACGGCACTGCGGCTGTGGAACTCCCTTCTGGTTGGGGTGCGTCTGTCTCTAGATCTTCCCTCCTTCAGATGTCAGTGCAAGACTTGGTTATTTCACAGGCTTTTGGTGGAGGAGATGAGTAGTGGGAGGAGGTTGGGGTTCTGATTTCAATTACTGACTCTCAGTGAATGATGATTTTTATTCTGTATTTATTGTTGTTTTATGATCTTTTCTGTAAGCCGCTCCGAGCTGCCAGAGGCAGGAGGGGGAGGGATATAAAAATGTATAAATAAAAATGAAATAAATATTCCAGATAATATCTGTCTCAACGCACGAGTTGAAACACACATTGAATTTGATGTTTTGCACCAGCCTGGAAACAGAGGTTCTAATTATTAGGGGTGTTCTTAGTCGGACCATTACCTTCTGAAAGCCCAGATATCAGCCCTCCTATGCCTTTGTTGGGGTGATGGATCTGTGGAATCCCACAGGGTTCTATTTGGTTCCCCCTCTTGTTCAATATGTATATAAGGCTGCTGGGTGAGGTCATTTGGAGGTTTGAGGTGAAGGGTCACCAATATGCTGATGACACCCAGCTCTCTCTCTTTTTCATCTGACTCAGGTCCTGAAATCTCAGTGCTTACCCAATGTCTGGCTGCTGTTGGGGACTGGAGCTGGTTGAAACAAAATCCTGCCAAAACAAGAGTTTATGATGTTTGGCAGGCCCTGTGACCTGGAGGGGATTGGGACTCCTGTTATTCCTGGAACCTGGTTCGCTCTGGTCAGTCAGGTTTGCAACCTTGGAGTGCTTCTGGACCCTCTGCTGTGTTTGGATTGTCAGGTTGCAACTGTGACCAGAAGCGCTTTTCACCAACTCCATCTGGTGAGGAGGCTGTGGCCTTTACTTTCTGTTTTAGATCTGGCCTTCACCATCCATGATTCCATCACCTTGAGGCTAGATTACTGCAACACACCAACATGGGACTGCCCTTGATGACTGTTTGGAAGCTGCAACTGGTGCAGAACATGGTAGCTTGGCTCCTTTTGGGGATGAGGTACTGGAAACACATTACATCGGCACTCCAGCATCTACACTGCCTCCCTATAGCTTTCTGAGCACAATTCAAGGTGCTGGTTTTCACCTTTAAAGTCCTAAACGGTCTAGGCCCCACAAATCTGAATTACTGCCTGTTCTTCCATTCCACAATGAGACCCCTTCGATTGGTCATGAGTGCCCTTCTGTGAGTACCATCTGTTGGCCATGTCCGTACAATGGGGGCTTGCGAGCAGTGCATTTTTGGTTGCTGCCCAAATATTATGGAACTCCCTTCCCCTGGAGGTTTGAGCCTGGGCCTGAGCATCTTCAGAAAGTGGTGCAAGAACTTTACTGTTTGTAAAAGCATTTGGCAGACAGGGATGGGTTTATTAGGTAGTTTGGGGGTAGGGTGTGAGCGGGAGTTTAGGTGTGGGGAATTGGGAGCTACAGCTGTAATGGCCATACTGGGATGATTAAGATGGCCCTGACTTGTAGGTCTCTTATCCTGGGAAAAGCTCTGTGGAGAAGGGGAAATGGGAGAAAAGCGTAAAGGAGACCTTTTACGATCCAGTCAAATAAGGAATGAGTGACAAAGAATGGGGGTGTCACCCACAGAGGGCAGAAGGTGTGAAGCTCGTGCTGTGGACTGTAGTGAAGAGGTTGACTATCGGCTGGCTTCCGTTACTGAAAAGGCACTGAGCAATGCTGCTGTTCAAGGACCATTTATGGATAATGTTCCTTCTGCTAAGGGCATCAGAAAGCATGCTGTGTTTGCCTGGCAGATGTAGGGCAATGGGATGCACACAGTTCCTTGAACACTGGTTGCACAAGAGGCAGTAGGGGGCAGGGCTACCAGCAGCAGGGAAGGAAAAGCAGCTGAAGCTTGCTCGGTCCTAAAGCCAGCCAAGTTCAGCCCTGCTGAACAGCTGGGAGTAGGGAGATCTGGAATAGGGGCCCCGGAGGCAGCTGATGTTGCAGGGGGCGAGACCCAGGAGCATGGGGCAGATGCCCCTATCTGCTCTGGATGAGAATGGTGGATGGACATATGGAAGTAAGTGGTTTTCAGTCCTTGACCTTCGACAATCTCCTCCTCTCAACAAGGCTAAACAAAGGGAAATGTGACCATGCAGAATTTAAACCTACAAATGAATTAAGTTTATAAAGATTGAGGATAGCTCATATGCTTCCATCCTTTGGGGGAACGAGGAAGTATCTGGATTAAAATCCCTTCTCCCTGGAGTGTGTGTATGTGGGGTCGGGTGAGAACTTCTTTGGCCACCCTCTTAGAAAGCAGGGCTCTAAGGAAGATGGTCTTGTGAGAGGGATCCCTAAAGAGGGACCGGGAAGGGGGTGAGAATAGGGTTTGCAGAGAAAATGGATGGAGTATCTACTCTATTATTTCAAGCACCCATGTGTTAGATGTCAAAGTTTTCTAGGCTGGCAAAAATGATCTACTGCTCATCTTGGTCTGGTGAAGAACGCCAGTAGATTTGGTCTCGTTTACTTTGGCAAGAACTTTGTCTGTGGATTCTATATAGAAGTCCACTCTGTCCTTGGCCGTGAGTTGAACCCTGGCTACCTGCATGCCCTCAACTTGAAGTTGCAAGACCTTTAAGACTTTTGTTGTTCCAGGTGGGAGGCTATGGAGACTGTCAGTTGTTCCCATAGTAGGTACTAATAACTACACAGTGCGAGTAGGTCGTAGCAGGCACATATTTACCATGGTTACAAAAGCAAAGGAACACTGGCCAATGACAATGAGAAGAGCCTTCTGTCTGAAGGAAACGTGGTGGGCATTGGCAGTTGTCTCACCCCGTTAAAAGTCACCATTATGAAGAGGGAATTGGGTGGTGAATGGTGAAAGAAGATGGCCACTGGGTGGCAGAAGATATAGCAAGTCCAGTAGTGCGGTAGAAAAGGAACGATTGTGGTACCCCAACTTTTCTTGGCAAGATCCATTGGCTTTTTAAGCATTGGCAAAATCACAGAGCTGGATTCCGTCACTCAGGATCCCAGAGATTGGACCAGCAACCGACCTTGCTGTTTTTCAGAGAAATGTAGGCATGGCATTCAGGAGGGTGGTCAGTAACCTCTGAACATTTAAAATCCTCTGTGGGAGGAGAAAAAGTTGAGTCTATAATAAAGTCACTAGGAGGTGGGGTGGGGACTTTGACTGTATCAGCTGAGTTCTGTTGAGTCACCAACATAAGCTGGCTATTGATACCTGGACACAATACCTGGGGCTTCGGTACCAGTGTTCCTGGTGACATCAGTATGGAGGGAGTCTCCAATAGCATTTGCACTGGTGTCAAAGTGTTTACTGTTTCTGGTGCCAGCAGTACCAGAGGTTGAGAAGCCAGAGGCTGCAGGTGTTAATCTCATTAATGATCCTTGGTATGCTAGAACCCAGAGAAACACAAAAGGGGAGAGGATTCCTTAGATGGCTAGCACACTGCAGGCTCCTGACGCTCAGGTGATGCTGGGTGGATACTCACGCTAGAGGGGCTACTGGAGGCTCTGCACTGTTGGTGCTGGGGACTGTAGTGTCAGGAGTGTCCGAGAGCCACTGTGGAACAGGCTATTCTGCACCATGACCTTGGGCCCATCTCCAGGATCAACCCCGAGAAGATTGTCAGGAACAGCTCCAGGTGTAGTTCTCATTTGTGGGAAACAGACCTTGATCTATGCTGGGAGTAGATCTGGCATCGGGAAATACCATTGCACCCGGAAAAGATCTGCGAGTGGAGCACCTGCAGGAGAACTCCTACACTGCTGTGGAGAGTGGTGCCTGTATGTGATCTGGCACTGGTGTAACTTAGTGGTTAAGCACTAGGACAGACCTGGTGCTGCAGAATATAAAGTGCTCGGATGGCACCTGAAGCAGCTGCATCTTGATATATGCAGAGGCCTCCATGTTTGGCACAGGCTGAATGTGGAAGGGCTATCTGTTGGATGGCTAAGATGTGGAGTAGAAGGGTGCCTGAACAAAAACTCAGGAGTGATGCGAGCTGGACTCCCAAGCTGCAGTGGTGGATTGCCCACAGTATACAGGCAAGCCTGGTGGCACAGTCTGCAGCTGCCCAGCTGGGAAGAGGACACTGCATTCAAATCAGGCTTATCCAATGTATTAGTCCATGCCTGCTCCAGAGGAAGCAGATGCCTAGGCTTTTTCTTTTTGGAATCTGCTTCCATCCCATGCTTAGCTTCCTTTTCTTTTCCGGTGCCAACGGTTGTGGCACTTGTGATAAAATGAGTACCAATGTCTCTTCTGGCTGCACTGGAGTTGGCAGCTATTGAGACTTTGCAGGGCATGGGGAGATTATAATGGGCCCTTCCTTGTCACCCGCCATGGCTTTTTAGGTGAGGATGAGCATCAGCTTCATCTCCCTGCCTTTTCTGCCTGTGGAACAGAGCTGTACAGGCTTTGCGGGGAGAGCTGGAGTGGGACTCACTGGGGAATACGAACACTTTGTGTTGCTTTGTGATGGGAGTGTTCAGGACCTACGGCAGGTTGGGCTAGACTTGAAGCTGCTCTTCTTTGTACGAAGCATGATGGTGCTGGCTGCCCAGAGAAGGGAGCTAAAGCCCTTACTTTTATAAAATCATGAGTGATGTGGAACGAGTAAATAGGGCGTTATTTACCCTTTCAAATAGTACTAGAACTAGGGAACACCCCATGAAACTAACTGGCAGAACATTTAAAACAAAAAGTATTTTTTCACTCAACGTACAATTAACTTGTGGAATTTGTTGCTAGAGGTTGTGGGTCAAAGCCAGTAGTATAGCTGGGTTTAAACAGGACTGGATAAGTTCTTTGAGGGTAGGTCCATTAATGGCTATTAACTAAGTAGGTTGAGGGACGTAACTTCTGACTGTTGGGAGCTGGGAGTGAACAGCGGCAACTGGATCATCCCAGTATGATCTACTGGGTACTGTTCCTGAGGAGGAAAAACCTATAATTCTGCTTAACCTGTAGTAACCTTGTACCTTTTTAGAGATACCTTGCCTCACAGACAGGCTCTGCTTTGCCTTACGTAGATAGACTCCACTATCTTAAGATTACTCCTCTGCACGTAGGATGATTTCAAAAGTAAGCCAAATTATTCAAGAGGCAGCTGGCCTCAAGCCTAGATTGGGAAGCTCTCTTTGTACTAAGACATTCCGCAGTTATCTTAGTACCAGCCTGGTCTTAGAAAGTAACTGTTTCTTCTTAATGTAATCACTCTGTGTTTGTGTTGCAATCTGCTCCTCTGCGCAGAAGCGACAAGCCATGTACGGGCTTCCTGCTCAAGGATTTCTGTATAAATTATGTACTGCCCTTTCTGGTGGGTGCTGGGGATCTGAAGATCCTGGAATCCCACAGCGCTGTGCCTCTGCTGAATAAAGAACTCTGCTGTTGAATCTGCTGGCAGCCTCCTCGTCTTACTATCTCACCCACGAAAATCCACGACATTTCTGGTGTCAGAAGTGGGGATTCGAGGAACACAGGAGTCCCTTGGAGATCCTGCAGTAAGTGCTGCTTTTGTATAAAAATCCCAGGGGGACGCCCCAGGGCTCTGGGTGTGTAGGTATTAGGACTCTGTCCTTCAGGCTACCTCGGAGATCAGAGATGGAAGTGGCTGAATCTAAGGCATCCCCGGGTGACAATCCGAGGGCCTATATGAATAGTCAGTATGGAAAATCTGCTGTAAAATGGGTTGAGAAATGGAATTTTTACACTCGGGATCAACCGGAGCTGCAGTTTCCCTTGACTGGCTCTTTTTGTATCCCAGTGCTGACTCACTTGAGACAGAATTTAGAGGTGAATCACCCAAAACAGATGGACGTTTGGTTTCTCTGGGACGACGAGGCAAATCGGCCAAGTGTCCAAAAGAAATTTTGCCCGCCAAGGGAGCCTCCTAACGGAGCTGGCCCTTGTGTGGCACCGCCTATCCAGTCTATATACCCTGTCCTTCCAGCAGCGGATCCCTCGCAAGACCCGCTGCTTGAATGACCTCCCCCTTATCGCCACAACAATCCCTTCTCCCCGTCCCCGTCACTTCAACCCCTGCCCCAAAGTCAAGCCCCCAAACCCTCTCCTGTCCGAACTGAGGATGAAAAAACCTGAGATTATGTCTCAACTTATAATCACACTCCCCTGTGCCCGACCTCTCCCTCTGTAAGCTCACGAATGGTCCTGCGCTCAATGATAAAAGCTGAATGTCCCGGATCTGAGGGGGTGATTTTAGAAGCTCCACTTTGAGACTTCCCACCCCCGGCCCCGGGAGAAGAAGTAATTACAGTCCATGTCCCCATGACCCCAGCTGATATAATGAACTGGTCTAATACCTCTTCTAAATTAAGAGAAGACCGTATGGGATTTCAAGTTAAATTGCAACAAGCTGTAGATGTCTTTCGCCCAACATGCGGCGATGTAGAAATGCTTTTAGGCGGCGTTCTAACTAGGGAACAAAAAGCTGCCCTTCTGGCCAAAACTCGAGAGAATGATCATGCCGACGGATGCCCACGTAACAACCCCCATTTGACCCAGCTTCAGCGGGACTGCATGAACCGTTATCTTCAATGGTTGTTGGAAGTCATCCCCCTGATGGCCCCAGTAAGTCTGAATTGGTCTAAAGTTTCTAATACTACCCAAAAGAAAGATGAACACCCTGCTGACTATTCAGCTCGGTTGCTGGCAGTTTTCCGCCTCCATTCCGGAATGAATCCGGAGGAGCCAGGAACCCAAGGAGTCCTAGTAACTTTGTTTGTTCAAGGACTTTTGCCTGTTATACGAACCAAGGTACAGGCAGCGGTCCTAGACTGGAAGACACGCACCCTTGAAAGCATGGTTTCTTCCTCCTCTAGAGTTTGGGAATGATCCAGTAGGAAACAGAGAAAAAGTCCGCCCAACTGGTTAAAATTTGTGTTGTCCAAACCCCACCATATCGTGGTAGAGGAAGAGGAGGTCCGCGCCGCCCTCCTGAGCACCAGGATTACCCGCCCATACCCCCGGGACAACACGGGGATCTCCTGGGCCCCTCCAATGCATGGCCAGGGATCCCCCGGGATGTATGTGCTTATTGTCACCAACAAGAACACTGGAAGGGACAGTGCCCAAATAGACCCCAGCGGGCAGAGGCAGGGGAAGAGGTTTCACACCCCAACAATGGCAGAGTTCGGGTGCGGCATGCTCACCCCAGATCACTACTGACGTTCCCCAAAATTTTTGGCTGCCACACAATGCCAACCCTTTTACTCCCCCTCCCCCGGGTTTGCAAGGACAATTTTATCAACATGTCCCTTCCAGCGATAATCCCCAGCCTTGACGTGATGCAGCCTCAGCCTCTGAATCCCTCCCCCTCTCCGCTGACGGAATGCTTTCCCTTACTGTTGCCGGAGCTGAGGCCCCTTTCTTGGTTGACACTGGGGCTACCTGTTCTATGCTCCAGTCTTCCCTTTTTCCTACAATATTATCTTCCACTTCCTCCATTTCTACTATAGGGCATATGCTCGAGAGTGCCTCTTTCTGAGCCCACCACTGTAACCATCAGTTCGCTCACAGAGACATTCCTTTTAAGCGTTAACACACCGGTAAACTTGCTGGGAAGAGACTTGCTTTGCAAATTGAATGCCCTTTCTGCTCAGGATCTTGCCTCCTTCTTCACCTCCAAGATAGACAAGATCCGCCTCGACATCGCTTCCCACTCCTCTCCCTCCTCCCCCTCCTTCTCTCATGTCCTCCTCCTCCCCTGCCTCCCTTAAGGAAATCTCCTCTCTGCTCTCCTCCTCCAACCCTTCCACTTGCCCCCTTGATCCCATTCCTTCCCGCCTCCTCACCTCCATTACTCCCACTGTCGCCCCTTCCTTCCTGCACATCATCAACCTCTCCCTCTCTACTGGCTCTTTCCCTTCTGCCTTCAAACATGCCACAGTCTCTCCTATTCTCAAAAAGTCCACTCTTGACCCCTCTGACCCTTCTAGCTATCGTCCTGTCTCACTCCTTCCTTTTGCTTCCAAGCTGCTTGAACGTGTTGTCTACTCCCGCTGCCTTGACTTCCTATCCTCCAACTCCTCCCTTGACCCCCTCCAATCTGGCTTCCGCCCCCTTCATTCTACTGAAACTGCTCTCGCTAAGATCACCAACGATCTTCTGGTGGCTAAATCTAAACGTCTCTATTCCATTCTTGTCCTCCTTGATCTCTCTGCTGCCTTCGATACTGTTGACCACTCACTCTTGCTGGATTCCCTTCACTCCCTTGGCTTTTGTGGCTCTGTCCATAACTGGTTCTCCTCCTACCTCTCTGACCGCTCCTTTAATGTGTCTCTCTCCAACTCCACCTCCTCCTCCTTCCCCCTCTCAGTTGGTGTTCCTCAAGGCTCTGTTCTTGGCCCTCTCCTCTTCTCGATCTATACCTCATCCTTAGGCAAACTCATTGCCTCCCATGGCTTCCAATACCACCTCTATGCTGATGACACTCAACTCTATCTCTCTACTCCCTCTCTCTCTCCCTCTGTTCAAGCTCGTCTCATCAACTGTCTCTCTGACATCTCTACCTGGATGTCTCAACGTCAACTCAAACTCAACATGGCTAAAACTGAACTCCTTATCTTCCCCCCTCATCCTTCCTCTCCTTCCTCACTGTCAATAACTATTGATGGAGTCACCATCCTGCCTGTCCCCCAAGCCCGTAGCCTAGGCTTCATCTTTGACTCAGCCCTTTCTTTTAAACCCTACATTGACTCTGTTGCTAAATCCTGTCGCTTCTCCCTCCATAACATTGCTAAGATTCGCCCTTTTCTCTCTGTCTCGTCTGCCAAAACTCTTGTTCATGCTCTGGTCATCTCTCGCCTCGATTACTGTAACCTCCTTCTCACTGGCCTTCCCCGGTCTCACCTTTCTCCCCTCATCTCTGTCCAAAACTCTGCTGCCAGGGTCATCTACCTCGCCAGTCGCTTCGACCATGTGCAGCCCCTCCTCTCTTCGCTTCACTGGCTTCCCCTTCCTGAACGAATCCTGCACAAGCTCCTAGTCTTCACCTATAAAGCTCTTCACAACCTTGCTCCCCCCTACCTCTCTGCACTTATCGCCCTCCATACTCCAGCCCGTGCACTTCGCTCCTCCTCTGTCCCTTCTCTCACCCTTCCACGCCTTCCCTGCTCCCCTAAGCGCCTTCGTCCCTTCTCACTTGCTGCCCCCCATGCCTGGAACTCCCTCCCTGTCCACATCCGCCTTGCCCCCTCCCTTCATACCTTCAAATCTCTCCTTAAAACTCACCTCTTTCGCTCTGCTCTGTCTGACTCTTTATCCTGCTGAGCCACTATTCCTATACCTACGATCGGTTTACCCTTATCCTTGCAACATGGACCTGCCTGCTGTCATTCTCATCGTAACCAAGCCAAGTACGTGCACTTGAGACCTCGCATCTTCATGAATGTTAGACCCCTTGTCTCTCCCTCTGTTCCCCTTCCTAAGTCTCTCCTCCAGCTCCTGTCTCTCAGATTGTAAGCCCTAGGGGCAGGGACCATCTCTATTTTATTACTTTGTAAAGTGCCAGGTACACTGCTGGCGCTATATAAATGTTTGTTAATAATAATAATAATAATAAAATTCTCTGTTCACCTGATGGTGTTTTTCTGGACCTTCCGCAGCCAATTTTTCCTGTACTCCTGATGGCCCTTGCCACTGAGGAGGCAGGACGGGAGCCTCTGCCTGATGACCAGGAGCTCTTGTCCGCTTTGCCTCCCGAATTGTGGGCAGCCACCCCTGATGATGTGGGGCTGCTGCAAGGCATTGCACCTTTGCAAATATCAGTACAGGCTAACAAGTCTTTTCCCTCAGTTCCTCAGTATCCTTTTGTCTGCCGAGGCCACAGCTGGCATTCACCGTGTTATTCAAAGTTTTCTGGAACAAGGCATTTTGACACACTGCCTGAACCCTGTTAATAGCCCCATCTTACCAGTAAAGAAACCGGAAAAATTCCACGCGGATGGCTCCCCTGTTTATCAGTTTGTCCAAGATTTGCATGCAGTAAATGATTTTGTCGTCCCTTTGCACCCCATAGTTCCTGACCCGGTTCTTACTATTGCCTCCATACCTGCAGATGCTATGTATTTTACTGTTATTGATTTATCTCAAGCCTTTTTCTCTGTCCCCATACACCCAGATTCTCAGTATTTGTTTGCCTTTACTGACCCCTTTACACACTGCCAGCTTACCTTTACTCGCCTCCCCCAAGGTTTCTGTGATTCCCCTTCCCTTTTCGAATTGGCTCTCCGCCAGACTCTGTCTGACTTTGTTGTGCCTCCCGAGGCAACCCTCATAACTTATGCAGATTATTTGCTTATTGCGGCTCTGACTTTGGAGGTTTGCCAGCGCTTCTACATTTGGCCCTGAAAGAACATAAGGTCT
This sequence comes from Sphenodon punctatus, assembly GCA_003113815.1. Taxonomy (NCBI): domain Eukaryota; kingdom Metazoa; phylum Chordata; class Lepidosauria; order Sphenodontia; family Sphenodontidae; genus Sphenodon; species Sphenodon punctatus. The sequence goes on along the minus strand of QEPC01000978.1, from coordinate 2,618,057 downwards.
CCCGTGCTAAACTCCAGTTCTGTCAGCCTCAAATTCAATACCTAGGACATGTAATCACTGCTGAATCTCGTTCCCTTTCACTGAATCGACTGAAAGCCATTGTGTCCCTACCATTGCCCTCCACCCATTGTCAATTGCGAAAGTTTTTGGGTGCTGCTAATTGTTGCCGCCAGTGGATTCTGGGGTATGCCCAGTTGGCTCAACCTCTCTACTCTGCACTGTCCTCTGACCCCTTTCTTCTATCTCATGAAGCTGTACAGTCATTCCAGGATTTAAAAGCAGCTTTGACCTCCCCCCACCACCACGCTTGCTCGACCTGACTATTGCAAGCCTTTCACCCTGTTTTGTCACGAGTCTGAAGGTTTTGCCCTTGGTGTTCTCACCCAACCTTTTGGGCATCAGAACCGCCCAGTTGCATATTTTTCCACCCGCCTTGACCCTGTTGCTAGGGGTTTCCCCCCATGTGTCAAGGCTGTTGCTGCAGCGGCAGAACTAGTGGAAAAATCCTCTCCTTTGGTCCTCGGTCACCCCCTTACTGTGGCTGTTCCTCATGCTGTGTATTCCTTACTTACTCACCGCCAGTCCCAGCTTTTGTCTCCGTCTCGCTTGACTCGCTTTGAACTTTCTTTGCTAGCTCCTGAGAATGTTACTCTTCAACGTGTTTCTGCTTTAAATCCTGCTTCCCTTTTGCCTGTCTCTGACCTTGAAGGCATTCCCGCTCATGACTGTTTCCCCCTTGTTTCTAACTCCACATCTCCTCGCCCTGACTTGACAGACGTGCCTCTTGCTCGTCCTGACTGTCATTTGTTTGTGGATGGTAGCTGTTACCGGGATCACAATGGATTACACGTTGGGTATGCGGTTTGCACACCCTACGCTGTTTAGGAGCAAGGCTCCCTCCCTTCTTTTCACTCGGCTCAGCCGGCTGAACTGGTTGCCTTAACCCGAGCTTGTTTTTTGTCTGCCAATTTACGTGTCAACATTTACACTGACTCCCTCTATGCCTTTGGTGTCTGTCACTCTTTTGGTACTATTTGGAAAAAAGGGGGTTCCTTACTTCCTCTGGTGCCCATTTCGGATGGCCCCCTTATTTCAGATCTCTTGTCAGCTTTACTTCTTCCCTCCTGTGTGGCCATTGTACATGTCAAATCTCACTCTACTTCTCGCTTCTTTGAAGCTCTAGGCAACAGATTTGCTGATCAGACTGCAAAACGAGCAGCAATTTCTGGCCCTTCTCTCTGTCTCGTTGCTGCAGTTTCCCTTTCAGGTGACGCTCCTGCTGATGTTCCCTCCCTTGAAGATCTTGCTGCCCAGCAAGCTGCTGCCCATCCCCCTGAACGACTCATTTGGACGCGGGCTGGCTGCTCTCCAGATTCCGATGGCATCATGCGCCACCCCGATGGACGCCCAGTAGCACCGCGTGCCTTGGTGCAACATTTGGCTCGAGTGTCTCACATAATGACACACTCTAGCAAAGGGGGGATAGCTGCCATGATTTCTGCCTCTTGGTTTGCCCCCTTTGTCACTACTGAAGCTCGCCGTGTCACTCAATCCTGTGCCACCTGTCAACTGTTCAACCCAGCTCGTGCCCAGCCCTGTCACCCATCCTCTCGCCCATGGAGTGACGGGCCTTTCCAGAATCTCCAGATAGACTTTGCTAATTTGCCCCCGGCACAAGGTTACAAACATATGCTGGTAGTCATCTGCCTTTTTTCTGGCTGGACTGAGGCCTTCCCTTGCCCCCGGGCCATAGCCACCTCAGTTGGCAAACACCTCCTTCAAGACTTTATACCACGTTTTGGCATTCCCTTGTCCATCGACAGTGATCAAGGTTCGCACTTCACTGCAAACATTATCAAGATTCTTTGTAAGACGTTGCAAATCCATCTTTTCTTCCACACCCCGTACCATCCACAAAGTAGTGGTATGGTAGAACGGAAAAACTCGGACTTAAAAACCAGACTTTCTAGAATAACTCATGAAACCGGTCTTAAATGGCCTGATGCTTTGCCTCTCGCACTCATGGCTATTAGAGCTACTCCTATCTGCAAACATGTTCTCACCCCACATGAACTGGTTTTTGGAAAAGCCATGCGACTGGGACTAGCCCCTATATCCAAACAACGAAATGATTTGTCTGGCCTTGATGACTATTACACAGTATGTCCTTTCTCTTTCCAGAACTCTGTCAACAGCTCGCCAGAGTGCCAAAGGCGCCTGCACACCCTTGTTGGCGGCATTAAACAACAATCTGACCAAGGATGGTGGGACTGGCTGAATGAGCTGCTCCCAGATATTCCAGGCTGGATCAAGCACATGTTGTTTTTATTACTCGCTGTTATTTTGGCCTGAGGCCTCCTCTTTTTACTGTGGAAATTGTTTATCTGGTGTGCTAAAAGTCTTGCTGCTTCTAGATTTCAACCCAGGCCTGCTCCCTTGTTTGCTGCAGTAGTTTCGCCTGCTGTTTCCTCGTACAAGGAATTTCCCCAAACCGCCCCAGCAGTTCCAGGACCTTGTATTCCTTTGAGGGTTCATAAACAAAGGTGATGGTTCGATTGGTGATACTTTCCTTAAAGTATCAAAGGGTGGAATTGAAGAGGAAAAACCTATAATTCTGTTTAACCTGTAGTAACCTTGTACCTTTTTAGAGATACCTTGCCTCACATAGACAGGCTCTGCTTTGCCTTACGTAGATAGACTCCACTATCTTAAGATTACTCCTCTGCACGTAGGATGATTTCAAAAGTAAGCCAAATTGTGCAAGAGGCAGCTGGCCTCAAGCCTAGATTGGGAAGCTCTCTTTGTACTTAGACATTCCGCTGTTATCTCAGTACCAGCCTGGTCTTAGAAAGTAACTGTTTCTTCTCAATGTAATCACTCTGTGTGTTTGTGTTGCAATCTGCTCCTCTGCGCAGAAGCGACAAGCCATGTAAGGGCTTCCTGCCCAAGGATTTCTGTATAAATTATGTACTGCCCTTTCTGGTGGGTGCTCGGGATCTGAGGATCCTGGAAACCCACAGCGCTGTGCCTCTGCTGAATAAAGAACACTGCTGTTGAATCTGCTGGCAGCCTCCTCGTCTTACTATCTCACCCACGAAAATCCACGACATTCCCAAGTGACCGAAATGGACCACTGGTCTGACCCACTATGGCACGTATGTTCTCAACTGTAAACCTATGCTAAATTAACTTAAACTAACTACAAACAAGAGAAAAACCCCTAACTCCTCCTCCTACCCTTTAAAAAAAAAAAAAAAAAA
>QEPC01000978.1:2602185-2614520 GCA_003113815.1 Sphenodon punctatus | reverse complement strand
AGCAAGGCTCCCTCCCTTCTTTTCACTCGGCTCAGCCGGCTGAACTGGTTGCCTTAACCCGAGCTTGTTTTTTGTCTGCCAATTTACGTGTCAACATTTACACTGACTCCCGCTATGCCTTTGGTGTCTGTCACTCTTTTGGTACTATTTGGAAAAAAGGGGGTTCCTTACTTCCTCTGGTGCCCATTTCGGATGGCCCCCTTATTTCAGATCTCTTGTCAGCTTTACTTCTTCCCTCCTGTGTGGCCATTGTACATGTCAAATCTCACTCTACTTCTCGCTTCTTTGAAGCTCTAGGCAACAGATTTGCTGATCAGACTGCAAAACGAGCAGCAATTTCTGGCCCTTCTCTCTGTCTCGTTGCTGCAGTTTCCCTTTCAGGTGACGCTCCTGCTGATGTTCCCTCCCTTGAAGATCTTGCTGCCCAGCAAGCTGCTGCCCATCCCCCTGAACGACTCATTTGGACGCGGGCTGGCTGCTCTCCAGATTCCGATGGCATCATGCGCCACCCCGATGGACGCCCAGTAGCACCGCGTGCCTTGGTGCAACATTTGGCTCGAGTGTCTCACATAATGACACACTCTAGCAAAGGGGGGATAGCTGCCATGATTTCTGCCTCTTGGTTTGCCCCCTTTGTCACTACTGAAGCTCGCCGTGTCACTCAATCCTGTGCCACCTGTCAACTGTTCAACCCAGCTCGTGCCCAGCCCTGTCACCCATCCTCTCGCCCATGGAGTGACGGGCCTTTCCAGAATCTCCAGATAGACTTTGCTAATTTGCCCCCGGCACAAGGTTACAAACATATGCTGGTAGTCATCTGCCTTTTTTCTGGCTGGACTGAGGCCTTCCCTTGCCCCCGGGCCATAGCCACCTCAGTTGGCAAACACCTCCTTCAAGACTTTATACCACGTTTTGGCATTCCCTTGTCCATCGACAGTGATCAAGGTTCGCACTTCACTGCAAACATTATCAAGATTCTTTGTAAGACGTTGCAAATCCATCTTTTCTTCCACACCCCGTACCATCCACAAAGTAGTGGTATGGTAGAACGGAAAAACTCGGACTTAAAAACCAGACTTTCTAGAATAACTCATGAAACCGGTCTTAAATGGCCTGATGCTTTGCCTCTCGCACTCATGGCTATTAGAGCTACTCCTATCTGCAAACATGTTCTCACCCCACATGAACTGGTTTTTGGAAAAGCCATGCGACTGGGACTAGCCCCTATATCCAAACAACGAAATGATTTGTCTGGCCTTGATGACTATTACACAGTATGTCCTTTCTCTTTCCAGAACTCTGTCAACAGCTCGCCAGAGTGCCAAAGGCGCCTGCACACCCTTGTTGGCGGCATTAAACAACAATCTGACCAAGGATGGTGGGACTGGCTGAATGAGCTGCTCCCAGATATTCCAGGCTGGATCAAGCACATGTTGTTTTTATTACTCGCTGTTATTTTGGCCTGAGGCCTCCTCTTTTTACTGTGGAAATTGTTTATCTGGTGTGCTAAAAGTCTTGCTGCTTCTAGATTTCAACCCAGGCCTGCTCCCTTGTTTGCTGCAGTAGTTTCGCCTGCTGTTTCCTCGTACAAGGAATTTCCCCAAACCGCCCCAGCAGTTCCAGGACCTTGTATTCCTTTGAGGGTTCATAAACAAAGGTGATGGTTCGATTGGTGATACTTTCCTTAAAGTATCAAAGGGTGGAATTGAAGAGGAAAAACCTATAATTCTGTTTAACCTGTAGTAACCTTGTACCTTTTTAGAGATACCTTGCCTCACATAGACAGGCTCTGCTTTGCCTTACGTAGATAGACTCCACTATCTTAAGATTACTCCTCTGCACGTAGGATGATTTCAAAAGTAAGCCAAATTGTGCAAGAGGCAGCTGGCCTCAAGCCTAGATTGGGAAGCTCTCTTTGTACTAAGACATTCCGCTGTTATCTCAGTACCAGCCTGGTCTTAGAAAGTAACTGTTTCTTCTCAATGTAATCACTCTGTGTGTTTGTGTTGCAATCTGCTCCTCTGCGCAGAAGCGACAAGCCATGTAAGGGCTTCCTGCCCAAGGATTTCTGTATAAATTATGTACTGCCCTTTCTGGTGGGTGCTCGGGATCTGAGGATCCTGGAAACCCACAGCGCTGTGCCTCTGCTGAATAAAGAACACTGCTGTTGAATCTGCTGGCAGCCTCCTCGTCTTACTATCTCACCCACGAAAATCCACGACATTCCCAAGTGACCGAAATGGACCACTGGTCTGACCCACTATGGCACGTATGTTCTCAACTGTAAACCTATGCTAAATTAACTTAAACTAACTACAAACAAGAGAAAAACCCCTAACTCCTCCTCCTACCCTTTAAAAAAAAAAAAAAAAAACCAAACTAGAGACACATACCAAGAAAGCTGGTCTGCAACTTCAATGAAAAAGGAACTGAGGCAGTTAGAAAAGTCCCCACATATAGTCTCCTCATGGAAGGAGGTGGGAAGGGCTACAATAAGATCACTACTTAGAAGAGACACATTGTGGAGGCATCCCGCATATGCATGTATCTCAACTATGAAAATCACACAGCCACTTGGGAGAACCATGCGTGTCTGCAGACATTTCAGAAATACTGACTGCTTACAAACTGATAATTATGAATCTTTTACATTTACTACTACCACACTACAACTGATCAGGTTAAGACACATAATATTGTGTTCCTTGTCTGGATGAACAAAAAAACCCCACCAAACACAGCAGGGACCTTGCTACGGAGTGTCATCTGGACTTTGCTCTCATGGTGGAGCACTTTAGGAAGCAGAAGGTAACTCAGATAACTTATGAACTTTTAAACATGTTCTTCTCTTGCCTACAAGAGTTTTATTTTCTGGGTTTCTTTGGGGACATAGAAATACCTATAATTCTGCCTTGAGAGAAAAACCAGCCTCCAAAAATATTTGCTGATTGTTTACTTTCCATTTGGTTGCAGTGCACTCACCCTGAATTCAAGAACCCCCAGGAGGGCTTCTGACGCAGCGCAGAGGCCACAGGCCCTTCAGTGGGGCAGTTGGGGGTTACTTGGAGTTGGTTGGCCATTGAAAGGGGGTTACTTGGAATTGGTCTGTGGGAGGTAGGGGGCTAGGCAATGGCTCTGGGAGTTGCATCTTTGGCGCCTGTGATAGATGGGAATTGGGCTAGGGCTAGGGATGGGTCCAGTTTCAGGCTCCCTGGTGTGAGGGGGGGGCTGCTCCTGGAAGGGACCACCTGGTGGCAGCATTTGGTGGGGACTGGGGGTGGTGGTTCTGTGGGGGTGGGGAGGGAGGGTCTCCCCCAGGGTCTAGACACAGCCACTGCCAGCTGGGACTAGGTTGAAGTGGATGGAGGGGGGACAGCCATAGGGGTCGTTGTAGGGCGGGGGAGATATGGTCCTGGGGGGGGCGACTGAATGGGGTGGCCTGGGGACCGAGGTGTTTGGTGCCTGTTCCCCTCAGGTGGGGACTCAAACACAAGGTGAAGGGCCTTGATCCCTGGGATTAACTGCACCAGATACCTCCTAGCAGTCCATGATTCCTTAGAAACCATAGCTACACCGTCCCCCAAGCTGGGGCTGGTGTTGCATTGAGTACCCCTCTGGAACAAGGTCCGCCAAAATCAGACCTGCCTCAGCGTCCGGCCAGGTCTCCGTGAAACACGCGAAGTCTGTAGTCTGATTCAGGATCATATCCCAGATCACTGATGTTTTATTAACAACAGACCTCGCATTCAGCAACAGCACTGACCCAAGGGGCCTTAGGGATATGATCCTGAATCAGACTACAGACTTCACGTGTTTCACGGAGACACTGAGGCAGGTCTGATTTTGGCGGACCTTGTTCCGGAGGGGTACTCAATGCAACACCAGCCCCAGCTTGGGGGACGGTGTAGCTATGGTTTCTAAGGAATCATGGACTGCTAGGAGGTATCTGGTGCAGTTAATCCCAGGGATCGAGGCCCTTCACCTTGTGTTTGAGTTGGCCAGGGACAGAATTGGAGTGCTGCTGGTGTACCATGCTCCTTCCTGCCCGGCAGCATCTTTTGCTGCTCTAGCAGAGCTGGTGTCAGGGATGGTATTGCACTCCCTGAGGACTGTGGTTCTGGGGAATCTCAACCTTCATGCCGGCACTGACGTTGTCGGGGCGGAGCGTGAGGTCATGGCCACCATGGGCCTGTCACAGATGGTTAGTAGCCCCACACGAGGGGGGGAGGGCAATATGCTTGACCTGGTGTTCTGCTCCGGCCTTGAGGTGGGTGATCTGGTAGTGGGGGGAAGTAAGTTCTATGCCCTTGTTATGGACGGATCATTACCTCCTGAAAACTAGGTTCCTAGCGCATGGCAGCCCCCAGAAAGAAGTGCGACCTATTAGGTTGGACCGCTCCTGAAGGCTGATGGAACCGCGGCAGTTCCAGGAAACCCTGGGGGAGGTGTCCTTAGACCTTGAAGGCTGCTCGGTTGATGATTTTGTTCAGGCTTGGAACACCTTGTTGGGTGGGGTCACTGATCGGGTGGTTCCCAGGCGTCCACTTCCACCGCTTCGTCACTGTACAGCTCCTTGGTTTACTGAGGAGCTGCGATGTTTGAAGTGGGAAGGGCAGCAGTTAGAGTGCCACTCTCGTGCTGAATTTGATCGGCTGCAGCACTTTTCATTTGTGGTCCTATGCTGTGGCCGTGAGGACAGCAAAGAAGGAATTCTTTGTCGCCCTCATAGCCGCTGCGAAGTTGCGTCCAGCGAAGCTTTTCTGGGTGGTCAATCCGGCCTCCCTCCACCTGGAGAGGGAGGTTTCCCAAGCCCACTGTGAGGAGTTTGTAAACTACTTTGCAGAGAAGATTGCTTGAATTCAGCATGATTTCGGGGCTGGGACTGATACAGAAGAAGGAGAGCCGAGGGTTATGGATAGGGACCCGAGTTGACTGCACCAAAAAATCTTAAATTCTGAAACCAGTGAAGTCAAATTCTGCATATTCACTGCAAGCATTAATATTTGCATAATTAACTTGAATTGCATAACTATGCATGCTGGGAAGCAAATTTGCAATAGGTTTGACATAGAATCACAACTTTGCTAATCAAACACAACTCAAATTCTCTGGAAGTTCGGCACCTCCCTCATGCAAACATACGGCCTTCAGACCCCACCCACCCACAATTCATCTCCAGGGGCCTATTTACCCTCGGGTCATGGTCAGGATTGGCTGATTCTGCGAGGATTGGCTGATTTTGCGAAAATCACAGCAAATTGCAGCAACGCAGTCAACTTGGGTCCCTGCTTATGGATGCCCTTTCTGGCCCCTTTTTGTGGGATCAGTTTCAGGAAGTGACGCCGGCCGATGCTGAGGGGGTTCTGGGGTCTGTTAGGGCTACATTTTGTGAACTAGATCCATGTCCATCCTGGCTGGTGAAAGCCTCCAGGGAGACTTTGGGATCGGTGCTGGTGGGAGTGATCAATGCCTCCCTTCTGGAGGGCAGGGTGCCAGACTGCCTCAAGGAGGCGGTGGTGCGGCCCCTGCTCAAAAAACCATAATTGGATGTTAATTCCCTTGCCAGCTTCTGATCTGTCTCTAACCTTCCCTTTTTAGGGTAGGTTACTGAACAGATGGTGGCCCAGCAGCTCCAGGGCCATCTGGATAGCATCGGTTTTCTGGATCCTTTTCAATCAGGTTTTCGTCCACGATATGGCACCGTGACTGCGTTGGTGGCCTTGGTAGACGACCTCCCGCAGGAGGGGCGGGATATAAATATATTAAATAAAACATATTTAAATAAAATATGGCTTTAGGACATTTAACACTTCTAGTCCTGTTAGATCTCTCAGCAGCGTTTGATACAGTGGACCATGGGTTGCTTCTGAGATGGTTGCGGACCCTGGGGTGGTGGTGGACGGGACTGTCTTAGGATGACTTTGCTCGTTCCTCTTGGGGAGAAGCCAGCGGATGGTGCTGGCGGAAGAAATATCTGGCCCCCAAGATCTTGCTTGTGGCGTACTGCAAGGTTTGACTGTCTCCACTTTTATTTAACATCTATATGCAACCCCTGGGTGAGGTCGTGAGATGGTTTGGTGTGTGTTGCCACCAGTATGCTGATGATATCCAGCTTTACCTCTCTTTTTCAATGAGCCCAGGTCCTGCAGTCTCGGTGCTTTCCCAGTGCTTGCTAGCAGTGAGCGACTGGATGAGGCTGAGCAGATTGAAGCTGAATCCTGATAAGACACAGGTGATGTTGGTGGGTAGCACAGCGGAGGTGATTACTCCCCTTGTGGAGGGGATCCGCCCCCCGTTGGCCCTGCAGGTGCGGAGTTTGGGGGTTCTGTTAGACCCTGGCTTTCGCATGGATCGTCAGGTGGAAGCGGTGGCAAAGGGAGCCTTTTGCCAATTACAGCTTCTGTGGAGGATCCAGCCATATGTTTCAAGCTCTGACCTGGTCACCCTCATCCATGCATTCATCACCTCAAGGCTGGATTACTGCAACATGCTCTACGTGGGGCTGCCCTTGGTGACGACTGAGAAGCTGCAGCTGGTGCAGAATGCGGCGGCCAAGGTGTTATTTTTGACCTTTAAACTCCTACACGGTCTGGGCCCCTCCTAATCTGAGAGACCACCTCACTCCCTGGGTCGTGGAGCGACCTCTGCGGTCTACCAGGGGTGCCTTCTTGGAGGTCCCTGGAGTGAACCGGGCAGCCACAATGGAGAGGGTGTTCTTGGTGGCCACACCACGGCTGTGGAACTCCCTCCCAGAGGAAGCTTGCCTGGCTCCCAGCCTGTTGGCCTTTTTTCGGGTTTGTAAGACCTGGCTGTTCATCCGGCCTTTGGGGGAGGTGGGGAATAAAGGTGGGTTGTTTTTTTTTTTTTTTAACCAGTGGTGGTGGTTGTCTGTTGTTGTTTTAATTGTTTTAGTAACTCCTTTTGTGCATTGTTTTTATATATGGTTTTTTATATCTTGTGAGCTGCTCCGAGCTGGCATAGGGCTGGAGGGAGCGGGATATAAATTATTGAATAAATAAAATAAATATATAGGTGCAATTTTAAATGTGGGGGTGGGGGGGGTGTCTTGGTAATACTTCTCTATGTCTTACTGCAACGTTTTCCAAACTAGTTGGGCCCCCACACCCCTTCCTCAAACAGTAAAGACATCCCATGCACCTCTTGGAGTTCTTTCCAAGATGGATTATTTGATAGTCTTCTTGCCTAATAAGCTATGGGCTACTGCTTAACATTGGGCGATCACAGGCTGGGAAGAAAAACGTTTGTTTTCTAAAAAACCCAAACAAGCCACACTTAAGTCTGAACTGAGACCTTGAATTTTCAATCAACTTTTCAAAGCTATACCACCCACCTAACTTATTGCTGATTGCTCTTTTTAATCCAGTAAATGCTGCTGCAGCACCCTGACAGGCAACTGTGCATACTGACAAGTAATTCAATGGCTGTTTGTCAGGGTACTGTAGCAGCATTAGTAGTGTGCTTGGGTCCAATCCCAAACCCCTCTGTATGGAATCTGTGTGGCACAATGCATTCCCAATGGACATGCACACACATTGCGTGCAGAATCTGCAGGGCATGGGATCAACCCCACTGTGTAGATAAGCCTTAGAGCAACCATGCTAAGATTCATGAGTTCTATTCCTCACTGCGTTCTGGTGTTAGCTCTGTTAGATTAGTTAGAAAGCAAGGGAGTAGCTGCTAGTTCTTTATTAGGAGAGCAGGTTTAGATCGAAGAGGAGAAAGGCAAGGCATAGAGAAGGCAGTCTCAGTAAAGATGATACCTGTACTTCAGCTGGAGCATGTTTGCCAAGGCTTCAAGAGATCTAGAAAGAGGAAGAGCCTTCGGCCACAATTTTGAAGCCTTATCTCAAGCACTCTCAAAGCACTTCTGCCACTCCCTTAGGGGTGAATGGCCCCCAGTTTGGGAAACTGTCTTAGTGCTAAGCCTCTGACTGCAGGTTTCAGATACAGACCTTCATTGGGATATTTGTATTGTTGGCCTAGGGCTGTAGATACCATTTTTGATCCTCTGTGTTTGCATTTATTAAAGTTAGAAAATTCCAACTGGGAATAAGGTAACTGTAAGGGATACTAATATTTACAACATTTAACAGTTAATCACCACACCTTTAGTGTGCAGCCTGTAGGGCCACTTTGTGAAGCCCACTACTGAGTGGTCAGCATATCATCATCTTGACCCATCATTGGTGTCCTCCTCACAAGTGCAGTCAGAACCAGCAGAGACAGTGACACACTGCTCCCTGCAGGTATATGCATCTCCTGCCAAGCTTATCCTCCCCTTCCATCCCTCCCAAAACCCCCATCTGAAGCTCAAAAATAGATAGGACTACCTACTAATTGACTGAATTATCTAAATTATTTTTTGAAATTTCTTATGCAATAACGAGTTCTTGTGCAAACATGAATTTTTGGGGGAGAATTTCTATGAACGAAACCAGACAGCTGAAAAGGTTGTATATATAGATACAAAGTTGTAAGACCTGGCTGTTCCGCCAGGCATTTGGCGGGGGAGATGGGTGAGGGGGTGGGTTGTTGAGTAGGGGTTATTTTTCTTTTTGGAGAGCAGGTCTTTTAGTTGTTCTTAAATTGTTGTTTTAACGTTTGTTTTGCAAACTGTAAGCTGCCCCGAGCTACCTGTGGCAGGAGGGGCAGGGTAGCAAAATTCTAAAAAATAAATAAAAAAATAAACGGCATTGCAACAGATTTGGAATAGAATTACCTGTGAAAGTCCTGGCTGAAAGCCTTGCTGCTGTGCCAATGAAGGTGGAGCCAGACGTGCATGCTGGGTGCTGAATAAGTGGCTTGTGTCCATATAGTACGCTGGTATCTGAGCTGCAGGACCTCAGAAAAATAAGAATATTAGTGTGTGCTTGCCAAGCTTTTCCTTCAAGGCAAACTCCTGCTTATTGATGGAACAGTACCCAGAAAGGGAATGCTATCATATGTGAAAAGGTATGTTGATTATTTGCCTGTTATAACTTTTCAAAGACAGAAATAGTGAAAAATGGGTGCTTGACTGCTGACTTTCAATGGGAGTTGTGCTGCTAACCACTACAAGTGCCTTTGATAATCTTCATCTGAAATGTATAGATCGCACACATGCATACTCCAGCAAACAAACCCAAATTTTACCTTGACAAACTGACAAGCTTGTGGAAAGAAGCTTAAATGACTCGAAGGGTCTGAAAGCTTCCCTACTCTCACTTGCCCTCTGCCTTGTAGGCTTCAGTAATGCAGAGTGTCATCCAACGCACGATTACAGCTTGGGAAGCTCTCATGCCTTTCCTTTGAGGATTATAAGAGACAAAGAGGGCCGAAGACTTCCTGAATGGCCTTGTCCTGTCAAGGTATACCCTGAGGGCTCTTTTAACATCCAGGATGTGCCAGACCCTCTGCAGAGGGTGAGTTGGATTTGGACAGAAAGAGGGCAATACTATCTCCTGTTCCCTATGGAAGCGGGTGTCCACCTTGGGACAGAAAGCCGGGTCTAGTCTGAGTACCACAGCTGACTCCTTAAAGGATGGTCTTGCCCCAATAACAGTCCAGGATAAGGAACAGGAGGTTAGGTTCCAAGGAGTTAACTCGTATTCGCAATTATCAGCCATTCTGGAGAAATTTTGGTTAACTCCATTGGAAGAGGCTTCTAAGCATGGTCCATCCGCGGGGTTTACCTTTATTGGACCTCAGGGAAGGAGTAAAGTTGACGCCATTTTTGTAGAGGTAGGATTCAGGGATTACTTTGGTGATCTACAGTTAATAGTGCGCCCAGAAAGCGACCACCTAGTCCTCACTACATATGTCAGAGGTCCTCCTCAAGATCTCACCCTGGGTGCACCCTTGAAGAAACTCAAACATCTTTCCCTCATTGAATGGGCCAACGAAATGCATAAGGTGTCTATATTAAGTGAGACTGTTCAGTTAGTACAGTCTTTAACCTTAGCATCAGATTCCGGTGCATCAGTAGCTGCATTTGAGAAAATCATAGAGGTCTTGCAACGAGGGTTTGTGGTACAAGTTAAACCACATAGAAGTGTCCTCTCTAAACCGTGGTACGATACTGAGTGCAGGCGGACTAAGTCTCTCCTAAAGCTTTTAAAAAAGGAATGGGCATCAGCCCAGGATGATCGATCATGGGCTAAATTTGGCGAACAAAGAACTTTGTATCGCCGATTACTATTTGCCAAGAAGGAGGAATATTTCAACAAGAGTTGGGCGAAGCTGAAGGTGGCCTCATTGACAGGCGACTCTAAGGGTTTTTGGGCTATTCTTAACAAAGTTATTAGGCCAAGAAGTAAGCATATTGTTCAGCTTATCCCAAACAAAGTTTGGGAAGAATTTTTTGCTACTCTTTATGCAGAGAGACAGGTTGACATGGCTGACCTTTCGCCAGGAGCAACTGGTACTCCCTCCCGTCCATGGGGAAGAGAGGACTTCTCCCCGGATCTAATAGTGGATATTATCCAGGCCCTTAAGCAAGGGAAGGCCGTGGGACCCGATTTTATATCAGCAGAGATCCTCCAGGCCGCCCCAGTTTGGTGGGCGCAAATTCTCTCAAGCTTTTTCTTTATTATTAGCAAAGATGGCAGGACTCCATCCCTGTGGACTCAGAGTACCATAATCCCCATATTCAAGAAGGGCAGCACAAAGGACCCATCTTGTTACAGGCCCATAAGCCTTTTGTCAGCTGTGGGGAAAGTGTATGCCAGAATCCTCTTGGGTCATCTAGACAAATGGGCAGAGGCTGGTAACATTATCCCCAGAGAACAATTTGGATTTCGCAAGGGGAAGTCTATATTAGATTGCTGTTTCGTCCTCCAGCATCTGATCTTTAAATATGTAAAACTCAAGAGGGCGAGACTGTACCTGGCTTTTGTAGATTATACAAAGGCATTTGACACAGTCCCAAGGAAGAGGTTGTGGGAAAAGTTGAGGATTCTAGGGATAAACGATAATCTATTAAACGCAATACGATCCCTATATACCAGCAACGAGGCTCGAGTCAGAGTAGGAAGCAGTTTGAGCAAATCCATATCTATTGAAAGAGGCGTTCGGCAGGGATGCGTGTTGGCCCCCATCCTATTCAGTCTGTACGCTGCGGATTTGGCTATATTTATCCAGAAAAGGGACACGCACTCACCAAAGGTAGGGGATACTTATGTACACATCCTTCAGTTTGCAGACGATTTGGTCATCTGTTCACAGACAAAGAGTGGCATAGAACGAGCGATTGAAAGCTGCCATGAATATTGTTCAACTAATGGTCTAGAAATAAATGTTTCTAAGACCAAACTAATGGTCTTGGGCAGGGGGAGGAATTCTCACTCAATGAAATTCAAGCTGGGCACTATAGAAATAGTACCCTCATTTACATATCTCGGGGTGACCTTTGCTAGCAGTGGTTCTTGGAATGTACATCTCCAATTAAGAGCTAGCAAAGCTGCCCAAGCTGCTCAGGCCCTGGGGAGGGCGGTATCTATCTCAAAAGGAGTGTCCCTCTCTACATTCCTTGAGGTATATCATGCCAAGGTTGTGGCAATGGCGACTTTTGGACTGGAGATGGTGCCTACCCCCAACATAATTTTGCTGGAGAAGGTACAGAATAAATTCTTGCGCCGCCTGTTCAAAGTAGGCCCAGGCACTCCAGGTGCAATTCTTCGTGCTGAGACAGGCTCCATTGCCATAAGTGCTTTGGCCAAACTTACCTACGTCAGGTTCTGGTTACGACTGCTAGTACTAGAGGAAGGCAATTTACCACTTATGTGCCTTAGAGAAGAGCTTACCACTTTGAGTCCAAGAGTCTATCCTTGGTTACGGTATCTGTACCACATTCTATCTTCTTGTGGCTTCTCGGTTAGTTACCTTATGGGAAAAAATTTAAAGGCCATAGAGGTAGAACTAAAGACGAGGATTCGGGATATAGCCTTCCAAGAGGACTTGGCAACTGTAGCGCATTGGAGGGTAGCACCACTCCTGACTCAGCTCAAGAGAGAGGCAAAATTTGAGCAATATCTGGATAGGCTGACTAATCCGCAATTGCGCAGGCTGTATACACAGCTCCAATTTCAACTTCTACAAACAGCTGTTACTGAGGGAAGGCATAACCGAATACCCTATAAGCAACGGTTATGCTCATGCTCGCTACTTGAGATTGAGTCAACTTCCCACCTCCTGTTAAGATGCCCATTCTATAATACTCTGCGGGAAGTATGGCTGATACCCTTATTAAAGAAGGGCAGAGAACTAAAAAGTGGGGATACTTATCAGTATCTCCTATCCTTGAGGGGAAGCGAAGAGCTTGTGGCTATAGCTACTTT
>QEPC01000978.1:2556824-2599382 GCA_003113815.1 Sphenodon punctatus | reverse complement strand
TCAGTACCAGTATATCTGGGTCTTCTGATTTAATAACCCAGCTAGCCGGCTTTGGTTTTCCAGCTTGATTATACTCGATTGACAAAGTGAATGACTTAAAGGAGGATCATGGGGGATAAGTTTGTGGCTGTATGTTTATGCTGTCTGCCACTCTGGGGTTATCTAGCTGCGACTGGGTTTTGGCTGCAACTATAGATGTATTTTTGTATTTAGAATTATTTTAGTATTATATTTTATTTTATTTTATTATTGCATTTCATTGTATTTTATTTTATTCTATAAGGGCTATAGCGGAAGCTAGTCCCTGAATAAACTAAAACTGAGACTCCTTAAAGAAGCATAGATTAGGATCCAAGGAGAGGGCACTAAGTTCAGAGACTCTCCTAGCTGATGTAATGCCCACGAGAAAAGCCAGCTTAAGGGATAGGTAGTACAGTGAGGTTTGCCTGAAAGGTTCAAAGGGGGCCTTGGTAAGAGCTCTAAGGAGGAGATTGAAATTCCAGGTAGGGAAACGGTGAACTACCAGAGGAGAGATGATCCTTGCTTCCCTAAGAAAATGAACAATATGGGGGTGCCTGGCTACCCTCTGCCCCTGAACCATGCATAGCATGCTGTTAAGCGCCGCTAACTGTCTTTGAAGGGTGTTCGGTTTCAACCCCTTATCTAAACCCTCCTGTAAGAATTCTAGGATAACCCTGAGAGGAGCCCTAGCTGGTCTAACTTCCCTCCTTTCGCACCACCTGGCAAAGGTAGCCCAAGTGCTCTGATAGATGCGCTTTGTGGCTGGGCGCCTGGACTAAAGCATGGTGTCTAGGACTTGGCAGGAGTAGCCCAACTTTCTCAGTGCCCTCCTTTCAACTTCCACGCTGTCAGTTTCAGGGCTGCTGGGCATGATAGGGCCCTGCGACAGAAGGTCGGGTAGGTTCGGAAGTCTGAGGGGTGGTTCCGTGCTGAACTCTTGGATCCCCGCAAACCACGGTCTCCGTGGCCAGTAGGGGGTCACCAGGATGATGGTTGCCTGCTCTTTTCTGATTTTTGCCATGGTTCTGTGTATGAAAGGCAAAGGAGGGAAGGCATACAGTAGCCCCTGCGGCCAAGTTATGTTCAGACTGTTGAAAACGGTCGCTCTGGGATCTGGGAACCGGGATCCAAATGCGTGTGTCTTTGCGTTGACTGGGGATGCAAACAGGTTGGCCTCCGGACGTCCGAAGTGATTGGTTACCACCTGAAAAGCTGCTGGATGGAGACACCATTCTGCTGGGTCGATTTCTACCTTGCTTAGCCAATCGGCCTCTGTGTTTTTGGCCCTTGATGTGGATCGCCCTGATGGAGCGGAGGTTGCTCTCCACCCATTTGATGAGGGTGGTTGCCTGTAAATGGAGGGATTCGGACCGTGATCCTCCCTGGTGGTTTATGTAGGCTTTTGCTACTGTATTGTCTGTGTAAACCAATATGTGCCTGCCTCGAAGGATCAGAGTCAGGACTCGCAGTGCTAGGTAAATCGCTCCAAGTTCCAACCAACTGATGTGATGTTTCCTTTCCCAAGGAAGCCACTTGCCTTGTGCTGTCCTGCCTTGCGAGTGCGCCCCCCCCCCCCAAGCCTGTTAGACTCACATCGGTCGTCACCATCATCCTGACTAGGTCGGAGAGTGGGATCGCGGGCTCGAAGGGGTCTGGCTGCGTCCACCAGTGGAAGGACTCCTTAAGGGCCTTTGGCACCATGATCAATGGGTTTCCCCCTTGTGTCAGTGTCCTGCCACTGGCGGAGGAACCTGGAGTGAAATCTGGTCCAGGTGAGGATTCCCAAGCAGGAGGTCATGGCGCCCAGCAGGCCTGCGAGAACCTTGAGCCTGGTTTTGCGCGACTTCGCAATGCGGTGGATCAAGAGGTGGAGTTTTTGTTGCCTCTGTTGTGTTAAGAATAGTTTGTACCTGGCAGTGTCCAAAATCACCCCCAGGTGTTTCAGGGTCTGCGAGGGGATGAGGTGGCTCTTCTTGAAATTGACCACAAAGCCGTGTTCCTGCAGATACGTGACGGATCTGTGGACATCTCGTAGAGCTTGTTCGTAAGACTGTGACCGAATTAGAATATCGTCGAGATAGGCGTTGAGTTTGATCCTCTCCATTCGTAGGTTCGCAATGAGGATCACTAGTACCTTTGTGAACGTTCTCGGCGAGGAAGCGAGGCCGAAGGGTAATGCGGTGTAATGCCAGTGCCGTCGAGCATACGAGAACCTAAGCCACAGTCTGTGGGAGCGGAGGATGGGTACGTGTAGATAGGCTTCCTTGAGGTCGAGGGAAGTCAGCCACTCGCCCTGTGTTCTCGCTAGTCGGATGGATTGGAGGGTCTCCATCTTGAACCTCCGGGCTTTGACGGCTTGGTTCAGGATCTTGAGGTCAAGGACCGCCCACCATTCCTCCGACTTTTTTGGGACTAAGAACAGGGTGGAATACAAGCCGAGTCCTTCTTCGAGCTTTGGTACAGGCTCTATGGCTCTGATGGTTTGGAGCCTGTATATCTCTGTCTGCATTACGTATTGTTTGTCTCGGTTGTTGGAGACCGGCGAGGCACAGTAGTAGTGTCGTGGGGAGTGGGAGAATTCAATTGTTATTTTGGATGGGCCGGAGGACCCATGTGTCTGAGGTGATGAATTGCCATTTTTCTGCGAACCTTTGCAGCCTGCCCCCCTAAAGTCGCCTGGTCGCAGGGGAGGGAGGCTGTCCAGTCATGCATTGGCCTTGGGACATCTGGAATTAAAACTAAAACAACAAACTTAATGCACTCTGCTCAAGGATCTGCTTATTCCCCTCAGAGCTGAGTTCCCGACTCCTGGGGCTTTCAGACTCTGCAGGTATGGGATTTACTCCCCTCAGAGGAGTCCAGTCACCTGGGTATGCTCCTCTACTTTCTACACATTGGTCCACACGCTGAGCTTTACCCTTAACTCATTGGGGCGCCACTGTCACGGGTTGGAGGTCTGCACCCCCACTTTACCGGGTTTGAATGACTCTGTTTCCCTTGTGCGCAGCCCTCTTGAATTAATTTCTCTCTCTGGCTAATTCAAGTCTGCCACAGGGACAAATCCTTTGTCACTCAAGGGCCCGATCCTTCCCGTTTACAGACTCTTTACTCTCTGGGTTCGCAAGAGCTTGAGGGCTCTTGTTGCTCACTTGTGTCCCAATGTTAGACACAGACACTTCTTCATAAAGATAAGTAGTAAGTTTATTGATTACATAAGCAAGATAGCTGATAGAGTGGTTACTAGAAATCAAAGGTAAGCATAACGCATTCTTGATCTATACTGTTTGGTTCCTAAATAGGCATCTTACCCTATAAAGGTCCATAAGCGTCTTGTTCCTCAGTCATAAAGGTAGAATGACTGGGCACTGGCTTCTTAGTTGGCAAAGAGCAAAATCATGTCTCTTTGCTCATGTTTCTCCAGCCTTGCTGCTGGCAGGCAGGCTTTCACATGTAGATCAGCTCTCAAGATGGCTTTAGGATAGAAGAGCCTCAAGGTGACTCACTGGCCACTTTAAATAGTCTTCCTCCTTTGTGTCTGTTCCCGCGTTTGGGGAATCGTGGGGTCGGTCACGTAGCCGACCCAGGTAAACATGGAGGTCCATCTACATCTCAACAGGGCTGTCCGGCTAGAGTCCTCAATACACATCCTTTCTCTCTCTTTGCATTTCCTGGAGCTTGTCACGTGTTACAGCTGTGATATGGGTTTTGCAGTTCTCCATTGTAACATTACATGCATGTGGAACCTTTTGTATTACATATTTACCATTGTAGTCTATATGTGGGCGTGTGTTACACGTATGTGACCCTATGTTCCTCCGTGACAGATGTATTGCCATTTTTCTGTGAACCTTTGCAGCCTGCCCCCTAAAGTCGCCTGGTCGCAGGGGAGGGAGGCTGTCCAGTCATGCATTGGCCTTGGGACGTCTGGAACCCTGATTGTACTTGGGTTTGCTCGGGTTTCCCTTCTGCTTATGCCATCTGGGCCTGTATCTTTGCTGGGTCCCCGTGTGGGTAAAATGGTCGTGTGGCACTGCCTGCTGATGTATAAGTGGCATGAAACGGATGCAAATTCTTTTTTGAGATTCCCACACTTTGCAGGGTTTGCTTTTTTGATTTGTCCGTGGTGTCCGCCAGAACTTTATTCAGGCAGACGCCAAACAGTTTAGCCCCTTGGAAAGTTCCGCCCACTAGGGCGTTTTTGAAGGTGTTGTAGCCCTTCCAAGACCTGAGCCATAGCCAGCGGCGAGCTGCCACATTGGATGCTGCCGCTCGAGATGCCCAGCGGAGAATATCAGTAGACAAATCGGCTATGAAGGTATAAGGCCAACTGAATTCTAGTGGACAGGATTCTTGTCATTTTTGTCGAGACTCGAGGGTCTCTGGCTCTCTTGATCCATGTCATCAGGGCTCTAGAGAAATACGAGGTGATAGTTGCCATCTTTATAATCGAGGATACCTCCTCAAAGTTCCTTTCTAAATTACATTCTATCCCCTTGTCAGTGGGGTCCCGAGGGAAACAGTCTCCTTCGGTCGGGAAGACAGAATTCCTGGCTAGAGAAGCTGCTGCTGCATCCACCTTAGGGATGGCCAGGAGGGAGTCTTTGCTCCTTGTGAGTGAATAGAAGGCTAACTGTGTTTTGTTCATTCTGATCGGCTTGTTAGGATGTTGCCATTCCCTCTTGATAATTTTCTCATAGGCCCTGTCTAACACCATCCCTTTGTCTCTGTCCCCAGCCCGGGGGATATATTCCCTCTCTTCCTCCTCTTCCTCAGCCGAGGGACTCAGAGAGGCCTGCTTATCTTTCTTCTGGCATAGGCGGAGTGCCTTTATGACCAGGGGGTAGATTTGTTCCTTGTATTTGCTGGGGAACTGCCTATCCGGGTCTGAGTAGGCTTCTATCCCCACATCCTCCAACTCCCCTTCTTCGGGAGAGGAGCCGCTGCTCTGAAGTTCAGAGCCCTGATGTTCAGCTGAAGTGTAAGCATCAGATACCTCCCCTTCCTCCTCACTGGAAGCATCAGATACCTCCCCTTCCTCCTCGCTGGTTTCTAATGCGAAGGGCCTCCTAGCCTTTTTCCCCGTCTTTTTTCGTCTTGGGGTCCGTTCCTCCTCGGAGGACTGGGTGGACAACACCTACTCTGAGGGAGTCCCTGAAGAGGCTGGGGAGTCAAGAGTCCTCTGGGCCCTGCGGGGCTTCTTGGGGGCAGGGCACTTGCCTTTTCCTGCTCCCTTGGACCGACCCTTATAGGCACTGGTTTGTTTGGCCCTGGGAGGAGATCTTTTTCTCTTAAGCTCCGAGAGGATCTCTCGGAGCACCTCCATGTGGGGGTCCTGGGACGGGGAGGGACGCGGAGGGCTGCTGCTTGCTGCGGCGGCTGCTGCTTCTGCTGCCACCATTCTTCTTCTGGTGGCCATTTTGTCTGTTTTCCCGCCTCCGCAGCGCAGGCTAAGCAGGGGAGGGGTGGTGAGGCAGGGAGCCGCGAGAAGCAGAGGGCGAGCGATCTGAGAGTCTCTCTTGTCACTGTGGAGTGCTGGGCTGCCGGGCTCAGCGCCACAGTAGGGTGCTCAAGGCTGGCATCTGCTCTGCCACCATGCTGGTCTGGGAGCCGCGGGAAGCAGAGGGCGAGTGAGAGGGGAGCCTCTTGTCGGCGTGGGGCTGGAAGCCGCTTGCCAGGCTCAGCGCCGCCTCCGGTATATCCTCAGCTCTCCTGAGAGATTGTGGGTGGGAGGGAGCTCAGAGCGAAGCGCTTGAGCCCGCCCCTGGCCTGGCTCGTACTATGAATAGACCGCCCGTGGTCGTAGCGGGGATTAGGGTCCAAGGGGACCTATAGCCAGGGCCTGCTGGGGGGTTGGTATGCCTGCTCCTCGGGGCCCCCACGCCCGGTGAGGAAGGAGGCACCCAGTGATTTTTCCGAATCCCTCCTCAGGAGGGAGGTGAACATGGAGGGGAATTCCTCCTCCCCTGGCACCTGGAGACTTCCCTAACCTGATTTGAAGGCTGCCTGACCAAAAAACCTATGTAGGCAGCTAGTCTGCTTCCTACCAGTGAAGACAGACAAACAACTGGAAAGCTGAGGCTAGATCCCTCTGAGCATGCTTCACAAAAATTGTCTGCCTCCTACTGGTAGTGGATGGGATCTACCCTACCGTCCTGACTGGACATCCAGGAGGATCCCCCGGGAGAATGACACCTGCCATGAGGAACCCAAGATGGCCACCACAGGAAGTGGCTAAATTTGGGGCGTGGCCAGTGCTATAAGAGGAAGCCAGCCCCAGGAAGAGGAGCAGTCTGCTCCTGACCAGTGAGGAGAAGGCATCTCCTGAGAGGCTGCCAGACCTAGATGCCTGACCTAGGAAAGGACAATGCGTGATAAACTGATGTTTTATTAAAACCTGAAGTGTCTGGATTCTACAAACACTCACCCCACTCAAATGAGGCCCTGCTACAGATCTCTAATGAATTAATACTACAGAAGTGTTTTATGAAAACGTGAGTTTAAATTTAGGGAGCTCTAGTTTTAAACTAATACATAATTAAAATGCAGTCAGACCAGCTTACAGATAAAAAGATTACAAAGATGGAGGTATTGTAAAATTTCCCTTCAAATCCAAGTTTTAAAATAACATTATTGAATTCTGATAGTGCGAAGAGCGAGCGCGACTATCACACAAAGCCATCCCCTGTTTAACTGTTTACACAACCTGCTCGGTCAGCCAGTGTGGTTCTGCTGTAGGAAGTAAAACCTGGAATGAAATAATTTTTCAAAAACAACCCTTATGTCTGGCACTTCTGATTGTGAATTGCATTTCATTATAATGTTACAATTCCAGAAACTCCAAGTGGTCTAAGAAAATTCCAAACGAAGCAGGAAAATCTCTTTCCTTACCCAATCCAACACTATTACCTGCTGCAGACTGGGACACGTAGACCTGGGGACTCTGCTGCTGTTGGGCAATGAGTGATGGCATACAGCTTAGCTGGGAGAAGTGACCAGCAGATGCAAGGCTGCTTGTTTGCAACTGCTGTGGTTTCACTTTACAGATGTTAGGTGGGTCTGAGGAGCTTGTAGGCTTTGTACTCAGTGAAGAGGTAGTGTATGTTCCAGCGCCTAGATTAAAAACAGAAATGCATCAGTAGGTACATAAACAATTAAAAATCTTATCCTTTAGTACTTCAATCACAATTGGGAGTATATCTGCAGAAATATAGATTACTATTGGCAACGATTATTAATAAAAACCACCATCAGCTGTTTAAACTTGCAAAGCTTGAACAGTTACAAACCAGAGTAATGGTTAAACAGAGGACGGGTGATATTACCTTTTTACGATGGCAGGAAGCTTTTAACCATAAGTTTTTTCCTTTTTATAGTAACATGTGTATGTCACAATGTGAAACACTTGGTATTTTGATTAATCACCCAATTAACTGTGAAAGATACATGTATAATTCTGCAGCTGTGGTGCCAAAAAAGTTGCCAGAATCTTCTGTGTGGTCCAAACTGAATTTCCTCAAACACGGCTGAGCAGTCTGTTCCAAGTTATCTAAAGAACATGTTAAATTTATTTTGGTTGTTTTGCTCCAGTCTCAAAATGGAGCACATATCCCCTCCAACATTCAGGTGTGGGAAGGTTTAGTCTGATAATGTGCCAAAGAACATGGAAATTGTAAGTTAAGGCTTCTGCCTTAACTCATGGGCCATGTAAGCAGTAAAGACATTGTACGATCTCGCATATTGTGTTCACTTACAACTTAGGCTCCATGTACCCACACTTAGCCTTGGTCTTTCAGCCCCAATCCTCTTCCTCTGTAAGTTGGGGCAACACTGAATCTGGGGACACAAAGCTGCCCTCGTTTCCCCCCAGACTCCACATGACATCAAGTGGCATCCTTAAGACTGGCAACAACAGGAAGGTGTAAAAACCACGTCGTTGCCTGTCTCCACAGGGCATTACCAGGACTACGTTATGTGTATGGGAGAACTGGAGACTGTTGGAACTGGTGATGAATGGAGTTACGTTTCCCTTGCTCCTACACCTATGCTCCTTGCTGCCCATAAACCCTGTTGTCCAGGACTCAGAAAAAGCTGCCTTTGGAAAGGATGCAGCTGTTACTATAGGAATGGTCTTTTCCTGTCACATATTTGTAGTGAAGCAGCACTACACAGGATAGGCTTTTTCACTAATCCTTTCGCTGGCCAAGAGGAAGACAGGATTGAAACTACTGGAAAATGATTTTGGACAGGCTTTATTTCCTTCACTGCTCTGCTGGTCTCCTGTTCCCCTGAAGTCGGATAGTCAAATGCTCTGGTGAGGGCAGCTGCATATACATCGATGAGTTTCCCCCCATGAATATACACTATTTGTAGTGGAAAACTACACTGATGTTTCTGGGTTTGGATTAGAAGTACCTGCAGCTCAACTCTTGCTCAAATGCTTTAAATGATGGCGATATGAGCGCTCTTCTGTGGTATAGAGACCAGGTGCAGTGTGCACCTTGGAACGGTGCCCCCCTTCCCTGAAGGACTCCACAACCCACAACCCAACCATGCATGAGTTTGGGACCCCCTGTGAGTGCGTTGTTACTGCTGTGGGGCTGGCTGCGGAACCGCTTGGAAGCACCCTAGCCCTGCACTTCTGGGACTGGAGGGGACGTGCTGGCCAACTGTATATGCACATCCTATATGTGCGATCTGCGTATGCGCAAGCAACTTGTGGCTGAAACTGAATTGGTTTCCTGGAGGAGTGGTGCTTGTGCATGCTGGAGTCAGGTGGGCACTCACTCACTCAGGGCATGACAGGCAGCACATGTGGAAATGGAATCCTTTTGGCGACAAAATCACTGCCTTTGTGGTATGGGCGACCGCTTGTCCTGTCCATACCTCAGGCATTGGGGATGGCAGTTTACCTTTTAGTCCTGTGGGGGGTGGGGGCAGAGTTTCAGAGCCCCTATGGGGGCAGAAACAGCACTGTTTGAAGCATGCCTGGGTGGCTGAATTACACATCCCCAAGGCCAGGCAGGACACTGTTTCTGAGTGCACCCACTCTCAGGGACCTGCAGGGGGAGATGGTGTCAGTGAGCCTGTCAACTCAATTTAAATGATGTGGCGTGGAGGAGGTGGAGCTAGGCGGGCTGGGAGCTGGCTGCATGGGCTTTCTTTCTTTTTTTTTAATATTTCTTTTTATTTTAACTTTAACAATATAATATCACATTCCAATCAAAATATTACATTTATTCCCCCTTCCCCACCTCTCTCCCCTCTCCACCCTGCCTCCCCGTCCCCTCCCTCCCTTCCCCCAGTATACGTTCCCTTTCCCACCCTCTTTCCCCCCTTCTGCCTCCCTTCCCCTCCCTCCCCTTTCAGTATATTTTACTTAGGCAAGTCGAGTGTGTGAACTGTTCCATCTTTATCTTTTTTGTCAGTACTGTCCAGCATTGGTCCCAGTCTTTATAGAATTTATCTAGGTTATCTTCAAGGCTGGCTGTGATCCGTTCCATCGATAAGCAGTGCCATAGTCTCTGCAACCATGCTTGTCGTGTGAGCCCTTTCGCATATTTCCAAGTCCTTGCAATGGTGTGGATTGCCGCCAGAATCAGGTTTGTACATGTCCTCTTCTGTTGTTTGGTTATCTCTTTTTCTGGGTATATTCCCAGCAAGGCAATTTCTGGCTTAAAAGGCAATGGTATATTTAACGACCCCCTAATAACCTTCCATACTTTATTCCAGAATTCGGCCACTTTTGGGCAGCTCCACCATGCGTGTAGGTATGTACCTCTCTCCCCGCATCCCCGCCAGCAAGTTGGGGGGTATGTTGCTTTTATTCTATTGATTTCTACTGGCGTAGTATACCACCTATGCATCAATTTGATTTGGGGTTCTTTAGCCAGTAGAGATCTGGAGCATGTATTGGTATATTGCCACATCTGTTTCATCTTTTTCTCTGTTATTTCTACCATTAATTCGTCTTCCCACTTTGATACGTATCCAGCATCTGCTAAATGATATATATTCTTTACTATCTTATGCAGTATGGAGAAAATTCCCCTTTGTCCTGTTTTATCAAATAAAATTTTTTCTAGCTCTGTGGGAGGCCTACTAAAATTTAATTTATCCCTTGGATTTGTCAGTGCACTGTGCAGTCGGCAATACTGCCAGAACGGTATCTTTTCCTGTGTAGTCTCTTCTATCTCTTCTTTTGTTTTTAGTCTCCCTTGTATGAATAAGTGTGTTGCTCTATATATTCCTTTTTCTCTCCATCTTTTCATTTTTTCTCTCTCTCTGATGTCCCACTTAGGCCCAATTTTATCTAACGGGGTGTATGGGGTTTTCCCTTGTATTATCTCTAACTTCCTTTGGCATTCCCTCCATGTGTTTATTGCAGCCCCTGCAAATGGATGGTCCTTGCATTCCGGGCCCCTTAATTGTATTTTATCTGGGCTGTCAAAGATGTCTTGCCCATTTTCTAACCCTAGTGTTTCTAATTCCAAATTCCTCCATCTGGGTTCCTTACCCTCGTCGTACCATACTTTAACTGTTCTCAGGGCAGAGGCCCTGTGGTACATCCTCATGTCTGGCAAGTTGCATCCCCCCTGTTCTATTTTAGTTTTCAATATTGTTCTTCTTACTCTAGGCCTTTTTTGTCCCCATATTACAAATCTCATAATCTTTTCTATTTTTTGGAAAAATTCCTTGTTTAATGTTATGGGTATGGCCTGTATAGTATATAATATTTTAGGTAATAGCTGCATTTTAATTATATTCATTTTTCCTATCCAGGAGCATCCCAGCCTTCTCCAGGAGTGTTGTTTGTTTTGCAATTCTTGAATGAGGGGTAAGTAATTTTTTTTATATAGGTTGTTTGTGTTTTTAGTGAGCCATACTCCCAGGTATTTCAGTTGTTCCGTTTGCATTTGGAATTGCTTTAGTTCGTCTAGGTCTGCCTGTGTCATTTTTGTTTTATTTAATGCCATAACTTGTGTTTTATTTGTGTTTATCTTATATCCTGATAATGTCCCGAATTCCTTAAGCAGGCTGGTTAATTCCTGCATTGAGGACTGTATATTTGTCATTGTCAAGAGCATATCATCTGCATATACCATTGTTTTATGTTCCTCTTCTCCTGCCTGTATTCCTTTGATTTTTTTATTTTGATTAATAGCTGCTATTAGTGGTTCTATTGCGAGGTCAAATAAGAGGGGAGACAGGGGGCATCCCTGGCGTGTTCCTCTAGTGATTAGAATGTTTGGGGTCACTTCCCCATTAATTGCAATGTTAGCAACCGGTCTTTTATAAATGCTGGCTACCCATTTTAGATATGCTCCCTTAAATCCCATTTCATTTAGTGTTTTCATTAGGAAAAATTTTTCTAATCTGTCAAAGGCCTTGTTCGCATCCAGTGAAATCACAGCCGTGGGTATTTTATCTTTATTAGCTTTATATATTAAGTTTATCGCCCTTCTGACGTTATCCACTCCCATTCTGCCATTAATAAACCCTGTCTGATCTGGTCCTATGAGTGTTCTAATAATCCCTTGCAGTCTAGTAGCGAGAATCTTTGTAAATATTTTGGCATCGGTGTTTAATAACGAGATGGGTCTAAAATCCCCACATTCCTTGCCAATTTTCCCTGGTTTCGGACATAACGTAATGGTGGCTGCGTAGAATGTCTCTGGCATCTCTTGTTTTGCCTGTATCCCATTGTACACTTTCGCTAGCAGTGGGGCCAACTGTTCCCCATATGTTTGATAAAACTCTGGGATAAACCCATCTGGTCCAGGTGTTTTATTCTTAGGCAGGTCTTTTATTGTTTTTTGTACTTCCTGGATAGTTATAGGTTCATTGAGCCATTCTCTCTGTTCTGCTGTTAATTTAGGTAATTTTAATTTATCTAGGAATACATCAATCTCCTCCCCGTTAGGCTCTTCTGTGGTATATAAATTTTTATAGAAATTTTGGAATTGTTCCTTCATTTCTAGTCCTGTAATCCAGCTCTGTCGGTTGGGGTGTAGTACCTGTGTTATTTGAGTTTTTTTCCTTTTCTGTTTTACCATCCATGACAGAATTTTATCTGCCTTATTACTTTTATTATAATAAATTTGTTTTGTATATCTGAGTTTTTTTATCACTCTCTCTGTTTCTATTGTGTCTATTAATCCTCTTAGTTCTCCCCTTTCTCTAATACATTGCTTTGTGGGTTTCTTTTTCATCTTTTCTTCTAGTGTATTTAGTTTAAGATAGAGGTCATTTAACTCTTTTTTGTTTTTCTTTTTATTATAGGCATCTATTTTGATGTATTGGCCTCTCAAGTAGGCTTTTGCAGCTTCCCACACTACTCCCTGGGATACCTCTCCATTATCATTCCACTTCATATAGTCATCAATATGTTGTTTGATTTGTTCTTTGTTTAATGCATTTAATAAAGTACCCTTCTTCAAAACCCAATGAGGTGTCTTGTGTGTTTTTTGTTGCCCTGTACTTATCCTTGCTATAACTGCGCTGTGATCTGTAAACGCTGCAGGGATAATATCGATCTGAGTGCATTTTTCCCAGTTTGTATCCTGCATGAGTAAGTAATCTATTCTGGAATATGTCATGTGTCTATTTGAAAAAAAAGTATACTCTCTGTCTCTTGCATGTTTTAGTCTCCAGACATCCACCAATTGGGCCTGCCTTATTATTTGGGCCATTTTTAGTTGTCCTCTCTTCATTTTTCCTCCCCCTGATCTATCTAGCCTCGTGAGTGGACTATTTAGGTCTCCAAATACCATTAATGTCCCTTGACTTTCTTTTTCTATCAGTTTTGTCATCTTCGTCATGAATGTTGTCTGCCCTGTGTTTGGGGCATATATGTTTAGAAAGGTGTACATTTCTCCCTCTACTTTCCCTGTTACCATTATGTATCTACCTTCTGGGTCTTTTACTATCTTTTCCCTTTTAAATTTCAGTGTTTGTGCAAAGGCCAGTAGGACCCCCGCCTTTTTCTGCCCCGCATTTGCGAAATATATATGCTCAAAGCGTTTGTCTCTCATTCTCACATTATCTTTTTGCAATAAGTGTGTCTCTTGCAGAGCCAATACCTGTGCATTTACCCTTTTTGCATAATACCATGTCTTTTTTCTTTTCGTTGGACAGTTTAGCCCATTTACATTCAGTGAACATATCTTTAAATCAGCCATCATCCCTTTTCTGTGTGGGTTTTGTTACTCGACTCACTTTAGTGCATTCTTTGCCTATATACCATTCCCTTTGTCCCCATTTCCCTTCCCTCCCCCCTGTTTCTTCCCCATTCCCTCCCCTCCCCCACCTTCCCCTTCCCCTTTGGCAACTTATCCAGTTGTCCATTTCTCTCCTTCTCCTCCTCTGGAGGTGCCTCTGGAGCCGCTCGTTCTGTGCAGTCCCTCCAGACAGGCCCTTCCTTTTGTTCATGGTCCCAATTAGTTCTTATCTTTTATTTTCGCTTCTTTCTATTTCTTCTTTTGTCTTTTGATTACGTGGGTTTTTTCATTAACTTGGATTCTAAGTTTTCCGTTCTGTGTCTCTTGCCCCTAGGTTATTCTCTCGCAGGTCTTGGTTCTTCTCTCTGCAACTCTGGCAGCTTTGCTGCAATGAATCTCTCTAGCGCTTTCGTGTCGTAGAAATTCCTTCTGCGATTTTCATGCATGAAGGAGAAGGTAGCCGGGTATCTTATTTGCGTTTTAATTCCCTGTGCTGTGAATTTTTCTTGTAGTTTATACCATCCCCTTCTCCTCGCCACTGTAGCTGCTGCCAGGTCTGGTTGTATGCTGATTCTGTGACTTTGATATTTTAAGTCTTTCAGTTTCCTGGCTTCCCACAGGATTTGTTCTTTATCAGTATATCTAAGGCATCTGAATATTACTGCCCGGGGGGGATCCCCTTCCTTTGGCTTGGGGCGAAGAGTCCTGTGTGCTCTATCAATCTCTATTTCATGGAGTTGGGGACACTTGGGGAGGATTTCTTTCAGGATTTTCCTGATCAAGTCTCTGCCTCCCTGGGCTTCTATGCCCTCTGGGATTCCTTGAATTCTTAAGTTATTCCTCCTTCCCCTGTTTTCCATGTCCTCCATTTTCCTCTGTATTCCCCCTAGGGCTCTTTCCATCTCTTGTACCTTATCTTCCCATCTTTGCTGCTGTATTTCTCTCCTTTCCACTCTTTGTTCTAGGCTTGTAACTCTTTCTGCCATTCCATCAAATTTCTTATTTAAACAGTCTACCACAGAGGTTACTTTCTGTATGTTCTCGTTTAGGAGCCCCCATTGCTTTGTGGAATCAGCGTGATTGGAGTTTATTGCCTCCATTAAGCCTGTAAACTGTGCTGTAAAGTCTTGCTGTTCCCCCTGCTGGGCTGCATGTGCCTCAGCCATGCTGCCTTCCTGGGGTTGCTCCTGATCCCCTCCCCCTCCTCTCTCACTTCTTTGCAGTTTTTCACCGCTTTTTGCCTCACTCTGCCCCTTTCTTTTGGCTCCTTGAGGGGTGGGGGGGTTCTTTTTTATGTTTTTTCCCATTAGGGGCTGTAAGTCCACGTTTTTTACCTTTTTTTTATGCGAAGTCTGTCTGGGCTGTCTGGAGTGTTTTGCAGAGGCAGCTACTGCTCACGCATGCCCAGAAGCTCCTCCTCTGCATGGGCTTTCTCACACAAAATCGTGATTGTGATGACCCAGCTGTTGCTGCTTCTGGTGCCATTTTGGTGGCTGCTCTCTGCTGGTCTGCCCTCAGTGCCTTGTCCTGCTATGTGGCACTGGCCTGGCTTCTGCAGCAGCTAAGGAGCCATGGGGACGGAGGGAGAGGGACAACTGCACTGTGAAGGAAGCAGGCTGGAGGAATATGTGCCTTTTACCAGATGAGGTTGGCACCGCTTTGCTGCTTGGTGAGTACTTGGGCTGCTTCTTTGGGGGAGGAGGACATTGAGTTGTCTAGATAGAAACATTTGGTTTCACCTACCTTGTGAATTTTCCTTCTTCTCTCCTGGGGAGACAGGCAGTCCTTGCTGGGCTTAGCTTCTCTACTTCAGTCTGAGGCAGGATCAGGGTTTTGATTGGCAGCTAAAGCCTAGGGGAAGAGCTAACCCTGCCTTGCCTCCCAGAGAACGTGCCTATCCAAGCTAGCTAAAACAAAATTAGAAATTCTCCAACTATTTTAAACTCAAACTTGGGGGGGGGGGGGGAAGAAAGGTTTTCTAGACGAGGATTTAAGGCCAAAGCACCCCATGAATCAGAAGTCAAAATTTAGGACAAGACCCTCTGCAACTTCCTCCATCCGAAGGCCGCCCTGACTGAGGTCCAGGTGTTTATATGGTAGTGGTGGGTGACGGTGTGGACAGAAGTCTGTAATCTGGGCTAGCTGTTATGGTACTCCTGTATTCTCTGCTATGCTACTACTAACCCTGCCACTGAACACTGAATACATTGCCAGCTGGGGGATATTGGAGACAAGGGTTTTTCAAATGCAGAAAAGCTAGTGTAATTTTCTAAAACTAAAACCATCTTGCTCAGGAAGGTTTCCTGCTCACCTGAGGAAGGCTTCCAAGCCCCAAAAGTAATGCAAATATTTGGACTTGGGTAGCGTGTTGCAATTACTGTGCAAATGTTAATGTTCACAGTCCTCTAGCGGGGGGGGGGGGGGGGGGGGGGGAGGAGGAGAAGCAGCATTATCCCTTCACTGGGAAAGAAAGGTAGGGAAATGGAATGGTCCAAGCACACACAGCAAGTCAGTGGCAGAGCCAGGAAGAGAATCCGGGGGTTTGTCTCAGTCCCATGCTCAGTTCACCAGAAAAGACTTCATCCCCAGAACAGAAACAAGACACAGGTCCCTGCCCAGTGGGCTTACAATCCAAGGATGACAAGGGTGAGGGGAACACAGACACGCACGCAGTTCCATTTTTTACAAATGGGGAACAGAGGTTGCATAATTCCATATTAAACTCAAACTTCTGGTTGGCCCTGCCTACTGCCCCATTAGCCTTAGAATCCACCAGCCACCACTGATAGGGACACTTGCTTATGCAGAAATGCTACTCCAGTATTACCCATCCACAGCCATAGCCCCATTTGTACTGTGTAAGAACAGTTTTGTGGCAGGAGGCAGCAAGGCTGCCCCTGCCCTGCTACTGTCTCCAGTACAACTGTTCTTTCTAGTCTCACTATTCTAACCAGTCCAAGGCTGATTGTCATCATTTTGATGCAAGCTGCCCCAGCACCTGTGCTGTCTTCCCCCAATCCTCTTCTTCTCTCAAGCCTCAATTATGCTGACCCCAGTGTTGCCCCCAATCTACAGAGAAGAGGATTAGGGCTGAGAGACCAACACAAAGCGTGGGTGCATGGAGCCTCAATTATGGAGCAATATGCGAGACTGTACAATGTCTTTCCTGCTTACACAGTACACAAGTTAAGACAGAAGTAGTAACCTACAGATTTCCAGACTCTTTGGAGCAGGAGTGAATGAGTGAAAGCCTTAACTGAAGGTTTTTTGATTTAAGAAATTCTCTGGGTTTTGAAATGGGAATGCACTAAATTCTGCTCTGCTGCTGAACCAACCTAGGACATAGATGCCTCTGCCCTTCCTAGGACTCCATTCCATCGCACCACACTGTTTCAAATGAGTTCTTGATTTTTTCCTTTATGTCCCAGTTCTAGTCACACCTTTTTATCCAGCTACACAATTGCATGCAACCAACTATATGGGAACAGTCCAGGGGAGGAATCCCTCTACTGTTCCCAACCCTTGCATGCTCTAAATCCACCTCCACAGTTATTGCATGCACCTAGCCAGACAAACAGCAGAGGAGTGGGGGCAGTAGGCTGCATAAAAATGTTGTATACACGTAACCAGATAGGAACAGCTGACAGAAATAAGATGCCCCCCACACTTCTGCGGTTTCCAACTCTAGCACATGCCTATTTAGCTCTGCACACTTACACCACACACTTGATAACTCCTGCATGCTCCTATCTACCTGCATTGTTCACAGTTATTACATGCTCCTATCCAGCAACATATAATTGTGGTACATGTACCTAACCAGATAGGAACTGCATCCAGCCCCACAGAGGTGTCTGCGCACCCACTGCCTGTTCCCATTCTCCACCCGCCTGGCCCCACACAGATGGACCCTCCTACCTCTTCCCATCCCCCTCCTTTACCTGCCCTGCCCGGCCCAGATGCTTCCACCCTCACTACCCATTCTCAGACCCTCACCCCTGCACATATGCCCACTCTCCCACCCCCCGCCACCTGATCCCAGTCCCCACAGAGATGCCCTGACTCCCAACCTCCATTCTTACAGAACAGACGCTCGCACCCCTCCCACTCCCAGCTATGCCTGCACTCACAGATGCTGAATCTCCCCACATTTGCCCTAATTGCTCCACTCCCTTTGTGCTTTCCCCCTCCTCTTGGGACTCCAATTCCCACCTATCCACATTGTCTGCTCGCCCTGGACTCCCTACTCAGTCTCCAACTTCCATCAACCCACATTCCTCCCAACTGTGACCCTCCCTTCCCCACAAGAAAATGTTTTATCCTCCCAAATCAAGTTGAAAATTTCTGATCTTTTTGTCATAACCTAAAAGTACTTTCATATCATACCCACCAATAGCTGTCATCTGCAACACCTTTAAGCTCTTCATGTAACAACGTTAGTGAAAGGGAGAATGGGGAAATGGCTTTTCTCACTTTCACTCATTTTGAGAATACATCAGGACTTAATTACACCACCAATTTAAAAAAAACCCTAAAAGCACAAAAAAGCTAGAAGCCAACTTGAACTCTACAATATCTCTAACTTCCTTAATTCTTCTCCCAGCATTAGCTACACATGGGCAAGTGACAAAAGGGAAAATTTCAAATGGCTGAAACTCATTAGTTCAACGGATTTTGCTGAAATTTGAACACATTTCACATCCTACCCAAGAAACCCTTCCTACCAGGTTTCACACCTATAAGACACACCATTCTGATTTTACAATGTATAGAATGTAGATGATTTTAAAAGTGCTAAGCAGACACCTTGACTATAGAGCCTCTACAATACTTTTCTAGCAACCATTGTATTTAGCAGTAGTGAAACCCCTGGCCTACATTCTTGTGAAATAGTGGAAATCTTCAGCTTATTATCTGAATCAGTTGATAGTGGAGAGAGTTGCTGAAACCTCTAGCTTCCCCTTGACTGCCAGGGGGAGATCAGGAGGCATGTGGAAAAACAGTAGGTTGGGAATCATTTCCTTATTTTTTAATTTTTTATTTCTTTTATTTCATAATTTATAACCCGCTCCCTCCTGCAGCTCAGGGCGGCAAACAATAAAAACATGAATATAAATATAAAAATAAAATCTCAGAATCAGATATCAAAATAGGGCCCCAATAACTTAAGCCGCCCCCCCCACTACCCATCCCCCTCACCAGGTTTTACACTGTCTATGGAAGGAGGGAAAGGTCCAGAGAGAGGTGAACCTCCGCCAGGAGAGCGTTCTACAGCCTTGGTGCAGCCACCGAGAACGGCCTCTCAAATGCTGACAACTGGGAAACCTGGGGGACCTCCAAGAGGGCACTACCGGTCGACCGCAGGGGCCGATCCAGGACACAAGGGATGAGGTCTCACAGGTAGGCGAGGCCCAAGCCATATACGGCTTTATGGGTAATGACCAACACCTTGAATTGGGCTTAACAGACTATACGCAGCCAGTGCAGAGCTCATGTGTTATGTGCTCATGGTGGCCCATCCCCATTAGGAGGTAGGTCGACACATTCTGCACCAGCTGCAGTCTCCAGGTCATCACCAAGGGTAGCCCCACATAGAGCATGTTGCAGTAGTCCAACCTTGGGGTGATAAACGCATGGATGATGGTGGCAAGATCGGAGTCTGAGATACAAGGCTGAAGATGATGAATGAGATGTAATTTACAAAATGCACTCCTTGCCACAGCCGCCACCTGGGAGCTGTGAGTTGAGGAGCACACCCAGACTCCAAACATGAGGGACCAGGGAGGAATGCACCCCATCAATGATGGAGGGCTCCACCTCCTTGCCCCTTTCCCACCAGCATAACCTCTGTCTTATCGAGATTCAGCTTCAGATGGCTCACCCTCATCCAATTCCCCACTGCAGCCAGACACTGGGTAAACACTGAGACTGCAGGGCCTGGGTCAGATGAAAAAAAGAGGTAAAGCTGAATGTTGTCAGCATACTGATGACACCGAACCTCAAACCCTCTCACAATCTCACACAAAGGTTACATGTACACGTTGAACAGGAGAGGAGACAGAATGGTTCCCTGTGAAACCCCATATGCGAGATCCCAGGGAGACCAAGAAAAATCCCCTACCACCACCTGCTGAGCTCTTCTTTCCAGGAAAGAATGGAACCATTCAAGAACAATTCCACCCGGCACGGTCCCGTAGGCCAGTCACCAACATCTCGAGGTCAACTGTGTCAGAAGCCACTGATTTATCAATAGAGTGGACTGACTTCGGTCCACCTCACGGCACAGATTGTCTACCAAGGCCACGAGTGCAGTCTCAGTGCTATAACCTGGACAAAAGCTGGACTGCGAGGGATCAAGGAAACAGATGTGGTTCAGATGTCCCTGGAACTGTTGGGCCACCACCTGTTCTTCCCTAGAAAGGGAAGGTTAGAGTGTGGCTAATAACTGGCAAGAGAGTCAATGTCAAGAGAAGGCTTCTTGAGAAAAGGTTGCACCACAGCCTCCTTAAGGCTTCCTGAGACCTTTCCCTCCCCAAAGGAAATGTTGACAACCTTCACCAGCAATGGCTCCAATGTCTCCTGGCTGGCCTTGACCAGCCAGGACGGGCATGGGATGAGTTCACAAGTTGTGGCCCTCACAGCCCCCAGCACCTCCACCACCATCAGCAGATAATACCTGCTGAAACTGTTCCCACAAAACATGACAAGATGGGGCATCCATAACCTCAGGTACACCAACTGCATCAAGCACAGCATCGAAGTCATGGTGGATTTGAGCGATTTTGTCGGCAAAGTAGTCAGTAAACAAGCCACAGAGAGCACTGGAAGATTCCAATTCCAGGTGGATTGACCAGCCCCCTTCACACACCCAGAAAAGCTCTGCCGGACAAGACTGTGCTGATGATATGATGGTAGCAAAGAAACTTTTCTTCGTTGCCTGCATAGCCACGGCATAGGCTTTTAAAGCAGCTCTGTGTCGCAATCGGTTGGCTTCAGTACGAGTACAGCGCCACCGTCACTATAACGGTCTCCCCTCCTGCTTCAGCCGACGCAAGTCTTCTGTGAGCTATGGGGCCCT
Organism: Sphenodon punctatus; assembly: GCA_003113815.1. NCBI lineage: Eukaryota > Metazoa > Chordata > Lepidosauria > Sphenodontia > Sphenodontidae > Sphenodon > Sphenodon punctatus. The sequence continues at coordinate 2,579,066 of QEPC01000978.1, read as the reverse complement.
GCGTCATCTGTGGTCGGAGAGCAGATGCCTGGGAGCAACAAAGTGTGGGCGACCATCAAGGTCGGAAGGTATATCCCCCAGAGCATTACAAAACCACTCAGTTTTTGTAGGTCTCTGGGGGTGAACCAAACAAACTGGTTCCACACCTGCTGGGGGCTGACATGACCGGGAGAATGGCCCGTAGGAGAAAATCTGTCCATGACAAGGACACCGATGAAACATCCCCCACCAACACGCACCCTGCCTCAAGGCCAGTGCAAAATACCAAACCAAGAGTATGTCCCCCCTCGTGAACGGGGCTGCTTACTACTTGAAACAGGCCCACAGTTGCTATGATCTCTTGCTCCGTCCCCTTAAGACTGGTATCGGTGTGCATATTGAAGTCCCCTCCGACAACCAGCCTTGGGGGAACCGCAGTACCACCTCCGACACCAGATCGGCTAGAGCAAGTACCGATGCTGCCGTACAGGAAGGTGCACGGTATACAAGTAGCAGCCCCAATCTGTCTCCAGCCAAATCAACCACGAGATGAAGGCCCTCTATTCCAGATGGTGTTTGCACTGGATATCTCCGAACAGACCAAGTATCCATAAAAACAGTCTTGAATAGTACAGATTCCACAAACCAGATAGTTGGCATGTGCATGCTTAAGATGCGTACTCAGGAGGGGCAAGTAATGGGAGTGTCCAGGTCACAAATATGTGCCATAGTTCCTACCCTCAATCAGATGCATGACCTCATTCCTGGTCCTTTCCCCTTGAACTCACTCTTTCAATACCTGACGGTAGGAGCTGAATCCATGAGGCAAGATATGGGAAATTGGAAAGGAGCTAAATATAAAATAGCTGTGGCCTGAATTTGGCCCATGGGTTGAGAGTTCCCCACCCGGGTATATAAAAAGACATCTGCACAACCAGCTGAAGATAGCTAAACCGTGATGTAACAGGCTGTGCTATTGAAGGAAATCAGCTGTATCAGATCCCTATACAGCCAGTCAAACTAGCAGAGGTTTGGACTGTGCAGGGTTTGGTTAACTATGATTCAGATATTGGGAATTATCATGCTTGAACACCATTCCTATTGAGTTTTAATGAGAACTTCATGTATTCCCCCAAAAGGACAATCCAGTATGTTTGATATCACAAAAAACCCCCACAAAGTTGTCAATCAAATGAAACAAATTGGATAAAGGGGTGAAGCAACTAAATATACGGTGTAAATGTTTATACCTGACAATGACGTTGTAGGTGTAACTGAAGCTACAGGAATTGGAGGCATCGATGCACTTGAGAAAGAGCTGTATGTTGGACCACTGCTACTGCTACCACTGCCACTAGCAGCAATGGGCGAGGCTGTCGAGGTTACTGGTGAACTCTTTTCTCCCACATTTGGAGAGTTCTCCCATGCTTTGCGTGCAGATTCCATCTATTCAGAAAAAGGAAAGGTTTGCATTTTTAGAACATCTTTGCTCTTGAGATAATCCTTGCTTTTAACAAGAATTTATTTTAGTAAAGGAGGAAATTCAGGCTACACAGCATTGTCTTTGCTGTGACCAAAATGAATGACTGCACTGTGCTATATATTCATGCAGAAATATCAAGCCCTAGATGGGTGCTTCCAAATAGATAAATGGCAGCTAGGAGATAGTTGTGTTTAAGTGTTACTTATCAATGGTATTTGCTTAAATAACCTCATCCTGTTTTCTATAAGACAAGGAGTAAGGAAAGGGGAAAGGCACACTCATAAAAGCTATTTTATAGATTTCATAACTTCAAAAATTACTCTGAGCAAGTTTTATAAACAAACATCGCTGTTCATCTTTTCATCTGCTTTGATGCAGCAAGACTACAAACCCCCTTTGGGACTGGAGGTAGCTAATGTAGAAAACTATTAAGTACTATTTTTAATAAATCACAGTGGTTTTATCTTGCACAGCAACAAATGAAACCAAGATCACATAGGCTTGAGTTTTGTAGAGCTAAACTTCTGTTTATTTAATTTCAATTTGTGTGTCAGCCTTCCCTGAGGCTCAGGGTGGCTTACAAACCACAAAACAGATTTTAAATCAATAAAACGCCCACAAAACACCTACCCACCAACCCCCTCCCACACCTCCTTCTGAAAACCACCCACCAAACCCCATCCCAATCCCTGCTCGCCAAATGCCTTTTCAAATAAAAAAAATCTTGCATCACCTTTGGAAGACGCTCAGGCTCAAACGAACCTTCAGGGGGAGGGAGTTCCAAAGCCATGAAACTCCGAGAATGCCCCCTTGCAAGCCCTTGTCGTATGAACAAGGCTAACAGGTAGTACCCACATAGAGGCACTCCTGGCTCACTGCAGGGGCCACGATGGGACTTGAAAGAACAGGCAATATTTCAGATACGTGGGGCCCAGACTGTTTAGGGCTTTAAAGGTCAAAACCATGACCATGAATTGTGTCCAGAAAACTATAGGGAGCCAGTTGCAGACTTCAGAGCACCAGTGTAATATGCTCCCAGCATCTCGTCCCTGAAAGGAGGCGAGCCACCACATTCTATGCCAGTTGCAGCTTCTGAACTGGCATCAGAAGCTGCAGCTTCTGAACTGGCATCAGAAGCTGCAGCTTCTGAACTGGCATCAGAAGCTGCAGCTTCTGAACTGGCATCAGAAGCTGCAGCTTCTGAACTGGCATCAAGGGCATCTCAATGTAGAGCGCATTGCAGTAATCTAGTTTTGAGACACTGAAAGCATGGATGACGGTGGTCAGATCAGAATCGGAAGGAAAAAGTCACAGCCTTTTCACCAGATGGAGTTGATGAAGAGCGCTCCTGGCCACCATTGCAACCTGAAAATCCAGGCACAGCAATGGTCCAAAGCACTTCAATGCTACAACCTGACTGACCAGAGGGGGCTCCGTCAATAACAGGAGCCCTAGTCCCAATCCCCTCCAGGGCACAAGGCTGGCCAAACATCACCACCTCAGTCTTGTCTGGATTCAGGTTCAATTGGCTCATGCTCATCCAGTCCCTGACAGCAGCCGGGCATTGCCCACACCCACCTTGCCCCCCCCTCCGCTCTTTTAAATCCCTCCTCAAAACCCACCTCTTCCTCGCCGCCTTTGCCGACACTTGCTAGAACTTCCCTCTCAACATTTACTGTCTGCCCTCCCCATGACTCCTCCCTAACTGCAACCAAGCCAAAAACGTGCACCTGAGACTTGGCATCCGCTTGAATGTTTTATCCCTTGTCCCCCCCCTCCGAGTCTTTTAGATTGTAAGCCATAGGCAGGGAACGTGTCCATCTCATTGTTCTGTAAAGCGCCAGGTACACTGCTGATGCTATACAAGTGCTGCTGCTGCTGCTGATAATAAGCAGCAGCAAGACTGCAGGGTCTGGGCTGGATGAGAAAGAGAGGTAGAGCCGAGTGTCATCAGTATACTGATGAAACTTCACGCAAAGCCTCTGAATGACCTCACCCAGCAGCCTCATATACACGTTGAACAAAGGGGAATACAGAATAGAACTCTGCAGGATGCCACAGGGGAGGTTCTGAAAGGACGATGAGCAATTGCCCACCACCACTCTCTGGGATCTCCCCAAAAGGAAGGGGCAAAGCCACTCACAAGCGGCCCTATGCATCCCTGCCAGGTCCCGCAGTCATGTCACCACCACCTTGTGATCAACCGTATCAAAGGCAGCTGAAAGATGTAACAGGATCAACTAGGTAAAATTCCCCTTGTCAATATCGAGACGCAGGTCATCAACCAAGGCCACAAGCGCAGTGTCCGTACCATACCCAGGACAGAAGCCTGACTGAAACAAGTCCAGGAATCCAATGATGAGCCTGGAGCTGTTGGGTAACCATTTGTTCAACACAACCTTCCCTAAAAAGGGAAGATTAGACACAAGCCGATAGTTGGTCAGGGAGTCAGTGTCCAAAGATGGCTTCTTAAGAAGGGGCTGGACAACAGCAGTTTGAAGGTCATCCAACACCCTACCCTTCCAAAAGGGAGGAGTAGACAACCCCAGCTAGCGAAGGCCACAACGTCTCCTGGCTAGCTTTCATCAGTTAGGACGGGCAAGGGTCTAGTTCACAATTGGTTGCCCTCATCGCCCCAAGCATCTCCCTCACATCGGTGGGTGAAACTGATCCAAACAATCAGGACAAGATTGGGCTTCCATAACCCTCAACTCTGGTTCTGCAGGAAAAGTTGCAGTACCCAAATCGTGGTGAATATTAGCGATCCCATCTGCAAACTAATTAATAAAAATGGCACTGCGAGCATTAGAGGATTCCATTCCCGGGCAGAGGCAGACTGGATTAACCAGGCCTCTTACTACCTGGAAAGAGCTCCACTGGACGAAACTTTGCAGACGCTATGATAGCAGAGAATAAAGCTCTCTCCCCCCTGTGGAGGCAGGCAGTCCTTGTTGGACTTCGCTCCTTCACTTCAGTTTGAGGCAGTGTCAGAATTTTGATTGGCCGCCTCAACCTAGGGGAGAAGCTAACCCTGGTCTGACGCCCAGATTTGTTCCTCCCTTCACAGGAGTGAGACGCAGGGGAGGCTTTTTCCTCTAGGGAAAAAGCTAGGATTTAAAAAAAAAAAAAAAAAGTTCATAGCTTTAGGGGAGGCACTCCCCCCGTCTCCATGTCAGCCCAAGGAGCAGGCTCCCTCACCCCAGAACTCCGCCCTATTCAGGGAGGGCAGCACGGGGCTGGAGGTGAGCCCATCAGGTGCCAGGCGCACTCCCCCCATGAGCACAAGAGAGGGAAGTGAGAGGAGCACGGAGAGACATCCCGCAACAGGATCTATTCCGCCCCCTGTAAGGAGGGGGAAAGGGAAGGAGAGGAGTAGCTCCTCTCGCCCTGTGGGCTAGGATCCCACCTGCAGCACCTCAGCGGTGCACACCGAGCTCCCAGCACCGCAGATGGTTCCCACCCCAGCGACAATCCGCTGTCATCTCGCCCCGTCGCAGGCACACTGCCAGGTGAGTTCCCCCATGGCAGGGAGGGGAGGCTCCGGTCTAGATCCTGCTCCCCCCAGAGTCCCCAGAGAGAGGGGAAGGGTAGCAGCTGGTGCACAGGCCCCCAGGAGTGAGACAAGCCACCTTAGCAGGTAGAGCCACTCCAGCAAACATAGCCGCTCCAGAGGGCAGAGCCGCTCAAGCCTTCGCGTCACTCTAGGTGTCAAAATGCCCCTGCTTCCCCTGCCCGCACAGAATCACGGGCCAGCCAGGCTCATCCCTGCTTGTGCAGTCCCAGGGAGCGGAGTTCTCCCACTGCTCCCCCAGCAAGGGCCTCTACCCCCTCTGAGGGACCCCACCGGGAACAGACCACGGGGAGCAGCCACAGCCCCAAGCCCCCACCCTCCGCAGGGAGAGGTCTGAATTCAAAGAGAGGGTATCAGCAGAAGGGGAAGTCCCCCCCCCCCCGAGGTTCTGATGTGGCTGGGCAAACAACTGGTCACTAGGGGGATAGGTGGAGTATCCCACCTCCTGGGGGGGGCAGATCCTGCCCCCTCCCACAGACTTAACCTCTCCTTAGGGGCCCAGGAGGATGGGTCATTGTCAGGTCTCCACTCCTGCTGCAACAGATTTTCCTCCCCAGAACCGCAGCCACTGGTAGGTCTCCCCACCCCAACCCCGCTTATGGGATTGGATGGGAAGAAAGAGGATGGAGAAATTTCAGAGAAGGAAAGCCAGGACCCTGTCACAAAGGCCATGGTAAGGATTTTCCAGCCAGAGCTGTTAGTCACTGGTATCCGAAGTGGCTAGCAGGATAGGTTTCTCCCTGCCTCCCTCTCAGATAGAAGAGCAACTGGCAGAGGACGCCACTCTGGTCCTATCCCAAGAGCTACCTGCCAGCGCCACCATCCTCCTCCCATCCTTGTACTGGAAATTACTTCAGGCAGAATGGGCACAGCCAACAAAGGCAAAGGGCTTGCACGGGTTGACATGCTGTGTTTACACCCTACTGGAGGCCCAATCAGCCCCCTTCAGTCTGCCCAAAGTGGATGCTGGGGTGTTAGACCTCGCCAAGACCTTGTTCTTGTCCACTGACAGGGATGGAGCCCACAAGGAGCCCTTGGACAGAAAGGCGGAGTCTTTTCTGGAGAGAGACTTCGAGTTCTCCAAGGCATGCAGAGTGGCGGCAACCTTTGCAAGGGCCATGGTCCTTTGGATAAAGAACATGAACAGTTTGGCTCCATCCAGGGAATTAAAGGAAGGTTTGAAAGGGCTATCAGGCGTAGCCTCCTTTGTAGCTGATGCAGCCCTGGAGTCAGCCCAGTTTGCAGCTCGCTCAATGGCAAGCTGCGTAGTGGCCAGGAGGGTTATCTGGCTGAGGCCAAGGAAGGCGGACCTTCAAGCGAAGATGGGCCTCACCTCAGCCCCCTTCCAAGAAGGAAAACTCTTTGGGGACCCCATGGATCGCAAGAGTGATGAACCCAACAAGAAAAAAGGTCTCCCTGTGCATCCAACAAAGGACTTTTGCAGGAGACCTTCGGGATGACAGAACTTTCAAACCTGCCCCTCCTTCTGCTGGGGGGGGGGGGGGGGAGACACAACAACCACCCACGCTGGCCCAGAGGGGGACTAAGGAACACTACGTCCAGACATCCAGCAAAGTCAGAGAAGCCGAACTCCACCAGCGCCCGACTACCAACTGCTCTCACCTGCAAACTTCCAACTTGGGGTGTGTGTGTGTGTGTGTGTGTGTGTGTGTCGCCTGCAAGCCTTCCATAATCAGTGGTCAAGCACAAGCTCTGACTGTTGGGTGAGGGAGACGATCCACTGAGGCTACTCGATGGAATTCAACAAGTGGCCCAAGAATTCAGTCGCAATCGTTCTAGGACCCAGAGACTTGGAGAAACAGCTGAGAACCCTAAACGCAATACAACACCTTGCAGGGATAGGAGCCATAGAACCTGTCCCTGAAGCTGAGAGGTTCTCAGGTGTGTACTCGGTCTTCACCATTACCAAAAACGAACGTGGACACAAGGGACATCTTGGATTTAAAAGGGCTAAACAAACACCTTCGACAAAAGAAATTTCAGATGGAAACACTCACCCATCCTGCAGGCCCTGCACCCAAATGACTTCCTGGCGTCAACAGACCTAAAAGACGCCCACCTCCATGTTCCAATCAGGGAGACACACTGAAAGTTCCTGAGGTTCGCCTATGGGACCAGACATTACCAGTACAGGGTCCTGGCTGGCAGCCTCGCCAAGGGTGTTCACCAAACTCCCTAGTGGTTCTGGTGGTGGCCTTGCGACAGAAAGGCATACACGTCTTCCTCTTGGTGCGAGCGGACTTGAAAGACAAGTGCAAACATGCAGAGGACGAGACAGTTTAGTGTCTACGGTCCCATGGGTTCATTATAAACCGAGAGTAGAGCTGCCTGGAACCCAAACAAGCCCTGATTCATCTAGGAGTCCTCCTGGACACCAAGAGGGACAGACTCTTCCTGTCCTCGGAAAGAGAAGAAAAGTTGTGATAAGTGATTTCCAGGATCAGAAACCAGGGGAGGTCGAACCTTTGGACCTTGACCAGTGCAGTGGGTCACATGGTCTCGTGCATGGACACAGTCCATTGGGCAGGTTTCCATCTACGCCCACTCCAAAACTTCCTCCTGCCCTGGCAGACACAGATCACGAGGCAGAACCCCATCCTTGCTCTCCCGAGCAGGCTGACCCAATCTTTGGACTGGTGGCTGACCCAGGACTGCTTTACCCAGGGTCTCCCTATCCAAGAGACCATGAAGATCAGTCACCACAGATGCCAGTCTCTGGGGATGGGGAGTCCACTGCCAAGCGGAATGAAGAAGTAGTCAGACAACACAAACTTCCTGGAACTCAGAGAGATTCACCTGGCCCTACAACACTTTCAACAACTACTGCTGGACAGACAAGTCCTAGTCTTAACAGACAGCACAACTGCCATGGCCTATGAAAATTGCCTGGGGGGGGGAAATGGGGGGACAAGAGCCATACCCCTGATTAAAGAGACGAAGAAACTAATGACCTGGGTGAAAAACAGCCTACAATCCGTTCAGACAATGCATGTCAAGGGGATGCAGAACATTCAAGCCGATTGGCTCAGTTGGAGATCTCTGAATCCAGGTGAATGGTCCCTGCACCAGGAAGTGTTTGAACTAGTCCAGAAATGGGAGTGACCCAAAGTCGATCTCTTCGCCTCGCAGTCAACCACAAAGCAGACATATTACTCCAGACACCGGGACCCCCGGGCAAAGGGACTGAATGCGTTGTCCCAGCATTGGCCATGCCTCCTCCTATATGCCTTCCCCCCACTACTGCTCCTACCCAGACTGCTGAAAAAGATCAAGCTTCTGTCAGTGAGAGTGATCCTCATTGCTCCAGAATGGCCAAGGAGGCTGTGGTTCTCCACGATCAAGGAGATGCAGACAGGTCCAAGCATCAGGCTCCCCCTGAGGGTCGACCTACTGATGCAGGAACCTGTACGATACCAGGACCTAGACAGGCTAAACTTCACAGCCTGGAGATTGTCGAGGACCACCTGAAGACTTTTGGCTACGAGGAAAAGGTGGTACAAACCCTGCTAACCACCAGGCGCGAATCCACAAACAGAATATATAATTCCACATGGCAAGCCTTCTAAGATTGGGCAACAGCACAACATATAATAGCCACCGAAGTGAACGTCCCAGAAGTACGAGCCTTCCTGCAGCCAGGCCTCGACAAAGGCCTGGGTGGAAACACACTGCGGCCAAAAGAGTCTCCGAGCTGGGGGCCCTATCGGCGGACCCAGAACTGTGCAAGTTTGATGCAGACAAGGTCTCCCTCCGCTTCGAACCAACTTTCACACCAAAAGTAAATAGTCTTCCACTGCAATCAAGACATCAACCTCCTTTCGTTCTGCCCAAACTCCAGTCATTCGCGAGAGATCCTTTGGCACAAACGGGAAGTGTACAGAGCCCTAAAGATCTACTTAGAGAACAAAGGACTATAGGATAGACTCAGCACTATTCACAGGCTTTCGACAGGGGCAGAGGGGAAAGAGAGCTTCTCTAGACACTATTGCAAGGTGGCTGAGAGGATGCATAGCCCTAGCCTACAAGTCAAAGGGGTCCCCTCAGGGTATCATGGCCCACTCACTGCGGAGCGCAGTCACTAATGCAGCCCTGCTACAGGGTGCCTCTGCGGAAGGTATCTGTAAGGTGGCCTGCTGGACCTCAGTCCATACCTTTACCCGCCATTATCACATAAATACTTGGGCCTCAGCAAGGGCAGCCTTCAGATGGAGAGCGCTCCAACGGGTTCTGTGGTAATTGCAACTTCTATATTCAATGGGTGATTTGGCCTTAAGAGAATGTCCCACCCGTTTGGGATTTACTGCTTGGGCATGTCACAACAAGGACTGCCTGCCTCCCCAGGAGAGAGAGAGAAGTGAAAATTAGGTTTCACCTCCCTTGTGAATTTTCCTTCTCTCCTGGGGAGGCAGGCAGTCCAGCTCACCCTATGGAAATCACAAGTACAGATCTGGGAGCACCTCCCCGATCTGAATGCAGAATCAAGGATCAACAATGTAGTGGATACTATAGGAAGTCTCTTGGGGAGCGTGACGCCTCAACAGAGAACGACCCACTGGCAGACAAACAGCGGTCTTGGCCCTAGATGGAAGGTAGTTCCCCATCACCCCCCCCCCCGATGAATAGTCACACCTGGCTGGGGGTGGAGAACCCCTGGCTTCCCAACCAGGGGACACATCGCCTCCCATAGGAGCCTCTCTAGTAGAAGGTATACGACGATATATGCTCCCCTTCTATTGTTCGAGTTATAACAGTTCATTACCTTAGCTAAGCTTCTTTTTCTTGTTATAGGTTTGCTTGGATAGTCACATTCTGGGCGCCAGACCAAGGTTAGCTCCTCCCCTAGGTTGAGGAGGCCAATCAAAACCTGACCCTGCCTCAAACTGAAGTGAAGGAGCTAAGCCCAACGAGGACTGCCTGCCTCCCCAGGAGAGAAGAAAATTCACAAGGTAGGTGAAACCAATTTTTCCTTTCTTCATTGCCATCACAACCACGGCATAGTCCTTTAAAAACAATCTATACCACAATAGGTTTGCTTCAGCACAAGTCCAGCGCCACCTGCGTTCTGCCTACCCTCCCGCTTCAGATGCCTCCGGTCCTCTGTATACCAGGGGGATCCGTGCTCCAGAAAGCAGTGGAAGAGGACACCCGTGTGCAACTGTGTCAATGGCTATGGTCAAGATGTCATTCCCCCAAGTGACCAGGCCATTGACAGAGCAGCCGCTAATGTGAGTAGGTAAATTCCCCCAGTGTTTGTCTAACTGGGAGGTGTACCTCCTGGGCGGGGTAAAAGGACGATCTGCAAGGGTGGGAGAGTCCCCAAACCCCACCCTCTAAGAATAGCCTTACCACTCCCCCCGGCCCACCTCCCCCACTGGGTCCCGAGTGACTCTGGCAGCGACTCCTGTCTGCCTCCGCCACTGCTGCTCCACTGACTAACCTCCAGGAAGTTGCTGAAGCAACTTCCTGGAGGGAAGTGGTAGCAGGCACAGCAGCAGCGAAGGCTGAGGCCATACTGTGCTGTGCTACAGGGCCTGGCGGTGTGGCACCACGGCTGGAGACATCCACTGGACTAGAGTCTTTGCCATTTGGCACTGCACCAGCAGCTGCAGACCCCTGGCTGACAATCTCAAGGTAAGTGGTGGGTACGCAGCAGGGCTTGTTCCAGAGGCCACAGGGTATGAAGGAGGGACACTTAGACACAGGAAGCTGAGCCCAGCTGCTGTGTCCCAGCCCACTCAACAGGGCAGAGGGGAGGGCCCTCTGCCTGCTGCTCCCTCCTCCTTTTGATGTGCAATGTAAATACTCTCCTCCTCCAATACAGAAGCAGAAGAGCAGGAAGCTCCTTGTAAGTTTCTGGTGCTGGTCTAGCTGCCCGAGTCCCTCTGGCTAAGGTTCATTTTTGGAGGAAAATATTTGGGGGTTAGTAATTGAGCCCGGGGTTACTTTCATAGAATCTTATTTGGAAATCTGTTTTTCTGCCTAAAGTAAAGCCTTTACTATGCAAAGAACAGTGCAAAGTATGAAGATAGCCTTGTATGTTTGTTCTTCTATTCAGGAACATAACACCTGAAGCATGAGCAGGCATTTTAGAACACCTACCCCACAAAAATGTACCAAATTGATTTCTCGGGGCAATGATAGCCAGCTACATATCCAATGCAATGAAGAGTCTGTCATATGAGATTAATATTTATTGTAACCAGCTTAGTGACATGAAGTCATCTTGAAATAATGGATTTTTTCTGCATGAACATGAAAAAGGCTTCTGGTACTTGCTCGTTCCCCGCCCCGAGTCCTCCAGTAGGAAGAAGAGTATGCAAGAGAGAGGACATGAGGCTGAGATCGGGGAACTATCCCTGACCCAGTCTAGTTTTAAACCAGCAAAAATTTAACTACAAACTCTTAGTGGGGTCAGAATTGCCCCTTAATTCACAATGGAGCACCAGAGAGCTTGTGTGTTCTCCACTTTATTACTCTGGGTGTACATTGTTCATTTTATATACCTTCCTATAAATATGATAAACTTACTTTCTGAGGGCAAACTAGCCAGCGGTGCACTGTGAGGTGCTGGAATGTGTTTGTGGGGCTACACAGCAGAAATAAACCAGATACAGTCAGATCCCCCAGAATTCATGCTCCCTACTCTCCCCTCCCACAAACGATACAAGTACCTCTTTCTGTTTTCAGATTGCTCGTGAATCCCACGTCATCAACCTCACAACCACAATGGATCATTTTGTTAGAAAGGGAGAAAAATGTCCCCTACCAGCTCAAGAGGGGGTTCCAGCAAAAGCCAAAACCTGAAAATACGATGCAGAATATTTGAAACTGGGATTTACATACAGCGGGTCCAGCGATGCACCAAAGCCTCAGTGTATTATATGCAATGAAGTTCTGGTGAACAACAGTATGCAACTCTGCAAGCTACGGCTGCACCTAGAAACCAACCACCACAGTTCGGCATCTAAACCCATAGGGTTCCCCCCCCCCCCCCCAAGACAGCTGACAGTTAACAGGAGCAAAAAAAAACTGGTAGGAGTGTATGGCACTATGAACATGAAAGCTACTGAGACTTCCTACCTTGTTTCTCTGCAAATTGCCAAAGCTGTTAAGACTCTCACAACATAGGTGAGAAACCTTTGCTTCCAGCTGCAAAAACTATGTGCAAGGTGATTATGGGAGGGAAAGCAGCATCAATGCTAGACATGATCTCGCTTTTTAATGACACATTACCACACCATATCGCAGAGATGGCCACTGATGTGAAAGAACAGCTACTGGAAAGTGTTCATCAAAACCACTATCCATTTAGATTGATGAGTCCACCGACATATAAGATGCTGCATAGCTACTGGTGTATGTTTGTTATGCGACTGAAACAGAACTAAACAACATTTTTTTGTTTTGCTGCCCACTTCCAACACACAAGCAACTCGTGAAGAGATTTTCAAGCTATTACATGGTTTTGTCCAAGACGCAGGCCTTAATTGGGGATGTTGCTTTGGAATTTGCAGCAATGGAGCATGGGCCGTGAGAGGACGCCATAGTGGGCTTGTGACAAGGGTACAAAATGTGGCCCTCACAGCGGTCTGGAATCATGGTATCCACAGACGGGCATTCGTAGGGAAGTTGCCACAGGAGCTCAGCAATGTGCTTTCAACAGCAGTGAAAGTCAAAAGTCACACCCACTTAATTCAAGGTTATTTGCTGTTTTGTGTCAAGAGATGGATGCAAATACAATGAATCTGTTGCACACAAGTGTTGGCTGTCCAGGTGCAAGGTGCTGACAAAACATTGAACTGCATGAGCAAGTCTGTTTTTCTTTCCGACAATAACTCACCACTAGTAGACCATTTCGCTAACACTCGCTCGGTGGCCCTGTATAATGTCATATATAGCTGACATTTGAGCGACTGAATTCTCTGAATGCCTCACTTCAGGAATGAGATGTAAATGTTTCCACTGTCAATGACTGAATAGCAGCATTTATGAGTGAACGAACTGTGGTCTTCCCATTTACAGCAGGGATTTGTTGACATGTTTCCAACATTGGAGGATGTTATGCAACAGTGCAGTGATCTGTCTAGGACATAACTGATTAGCATTTAGGTGATCTGCAGAAGCAGCTTCATGACAACTTTCCAGATGCGGGCAAAGAAGGTGATTAGTGGTTCAGAAACCCATTCACCTTCAAGCCGAAACTCACAGATAATTTGTCCTCAAAGGAAGAGGAAAGCCTTATTGACCTTACAAGCGACAAGGAACTGCACCACAGGTTCACAAATGCCAGTCGCAAACATTTGGTTATCAATGGAACGTGAGGTTCCCGATTTAACACAATGGGCCATTAAAGCCCTCTTTCCTTTTTCATCAACCTAATTATGCGAGTCTGGTTTTTCTGCACTGTAATCAAACAAACCATCATTTATAGCTCTGTGTTGAAGATGACTTGCATCTCTACCTTTCTACTGTGCAACCCCATATTAGACTACTTTGTGCAGGAGGTAACTAACTGTGGTCTCATGATTTCATGTTTCTACTGTTTTGATTGTTTTAGTTTTCTTTAAATTTCCCCCAAATAAAAACAAAATGCAGATATTAACCCATGTTATACTAATTTTATGCTAATTACAGTGGGGAGCCCCAGTCATTTTTTCATAGTTTGGGGGAGAGGGGCTCACTATCACAGTTTGAGAACCTCTGCCCCAGAGAATGCTGGAAATCAAAACAGATCCATTAGCCTTGAGGGGCGGACCAACTTAACTAGTCCACCACATGGATGAAGGCATAGGGTTGGGATCTGGGCTTTCAGAAGGTAATGGTCTGACCATGACAATGATGTTATAACACCACCTCAGTAATTGGAATCCCTATATCCAAGCTGGTGCAAAACATCAAATCCAACGTGTGTCCCTCTCCATGTATCGGACCAGATATTATCTGGGATAGGTCCATGGTTGTCATGAATTCCTGCTCTGCCCCTGAAAGGCTAGTTTCAGTGTGTATGTTGAAATCACACAAGATAATACATTTAGGTGATTTCAACACCACCTCAGAGACCAGCTCAGCTAGAGCAGTTAGGGAACCAGCTGTGCAGCAGGGTGGTCGATACATCAATGCCAACATGTTTGTTACAACTAAAGTTCTAGCAGCAAATGAAATCACTTTAGTACAGTAATTAGGACCTGCATTAAATGGACTAATTTCACGTTAATATTCAAGACCCACCTCTTCTGCTCTGCCCTCCCTGACTCCTCGCTCCCCTCACCGAACTCCTGCTGATACCCTCCATTCAGTATGATCTGTTACCTGAGGTCTGCGTACTCGTATCCTCACCACACAGACCAGCCAGCCATCATTCTTGATGTAACCAAGCCAAGCACATGCACCTGGGACCGCACATCTTTGTGAACGTTACACACCTTGTCTCTTCCCTCTGTTCCCCTTCCTTTGTCTCTCCCCTCTCCCCTGTCTCTCAGACTGTAAGCCCCTAGGGCAGGGACCATGTCTATTTCATTACTTTGTAAAGAGCCAGGTACATTGCTGGCACTATATAAATGCTTGCTAATAAATAATAATAATAAATTGAGGCAGTCAACATGAACCAACGTGTGGTCTATGGAGCTTCTACAGCGATCCACAGCTCTCCTTTTCTTTTTACAGGTGGAAGGTAGAGGAATACCAGCTTACGATTCTTCTTGTGCTTGTATTAGATTATGGGCAGGAATTATCCTTAATTTAATAGTTTGTACAAATCTGAACACATTTTCAGCACTAAGTGAATAATACTGATCAGAATGGCCTAGCTGCTTGGATTGTGACAGAACACTGCTTACTGGACGGGTATCACCTGACAGCTACAGTGTCCTTAGTGTTGAAAACAAGCATGGCTGCAACTGCTTCCTATATGCAGATTAAGTAAAATTTAAAACACGGCCCTTAATCTAAGACTTGCCCAGCTAATTTACGCGATTGTGGCTGAACATCACACGCTATAGGGTCTGTCCACAAAGTGTGTCACGCAAGGAAGGAGGCGGGGTGGACGGGTATCACCTGACAGCTACAGTGTCCTTAGTGTTGAAAACAAGCATGGCTGCANGAGAACAGAAAATTGACAATTGGTAATAAGAAGGGGAAGGTATTGGTCATAATGTAACGTCACAACCATATGTTTGCTCCTCTGGCACAATCTATTATGTCAGTATTTAGGTATAGGTACATTCTGCTCCATCTTCCCTCCGTGCTGTCCCCATATTCTTGTTACTTCCTGTCTCTGTTGGCTCTCTCTTGCTCCTATGACCACTCTACTATCTTCTGTATACTGTATAAGATCTATACCCACACAAGTTTTTTCTGAGGCCACACAGTGATATATAGAATAAAGAACCAATTGCCCAAAAGACTGCATGGATAGTCACTATCACTTGATTTCCTATTCTCTAGGTACAGGAGTTCCTAAATATAGGGGGATGTAAGAGGGACGTAAGTCTCCATATACAGACCAGAGAGATGTGTTTGAATTTTCCTCACTCTTTGTCTCAATGGCTTTAAACTCCTGGATAATACTTCTTTAAGAATATACAAACAGCTGCTTTGTGATTTATGTCGTGCATCAGTACAAAACCTCTTGTCCAACAGAATCTGTAAAACTCTAATTTCTCTCACATTTTTCAAGCCTTAAACACATTCTAAATTCTACGTTCAATGAAAATGAATAATACTCAGATTTTAAACAGCTAAGACTTAAAATGTTGCTTCTATTTGGAAATACAAGTTAATGGCAATAATAGTGCTAGAAGAAAACGCTGAATATATGGAATAGTTGCCAGAATAAGATCCAGATTTAAAATGAGTAAAAATATAAAAAAAAACCAGAAGAGCATGATTGGCTACATATATATGGAAGGACACCAACTACCCACTGGAAAATGAAAAAGATGACAAACTGATGTGTAGTTTTGGAATGTATCTGAAGATTTCTTGTTACTCATTTTTCAAATTCTACATTTGAAATTTAAAAAGATATTCCTTACATATAATAAATGGAGTTCTACATTACTGTTAAAAAGTTTGTGGGGTGCATGTGTGATTTATGTGACACTTTTTGGAAGAGGGTATGTAGTAGAGTGACAAACTGAAATGAGGGTTAAAAATGGCAGCCAAAAACATGGCAACTAATGAACAGTCCCATGACAGACTATTATTTTAGGATTGACCCCCCCTCTCGTGGACATATGCATTTAGATCATACATGAGGAGTTTAAATCATTGGGTGGGCCAAAATTAATAGGTTGACTCCACATTGGGCCACACATGTGCCCTGCTCTCTAAACCCGGCAGTTCAAACATCCTGTCCCAAACTTAATTTGATTAGATTCATTAATTTAATTTGATCCTCCAGCAGATAATGCCTTCACACCTGCTTATTCCTATAAACACGTTCTATACATCTAGAAATACCACTGCTGCAGCAGCTTTGGTCACTGCTACCAGAACCAATCTCCAAGACCACGCTGCCACAGGAAACAATTCCTGTGGTACTACACCACCACTGAAGCTGGCCCCCAAGAGCCACAGGACAATGATGCTGCTACCTGCCCCTCTTGCACTCAAGAGATTGTTGCAGGGGTTCCAATGCAGTAACACAACTATAACTGTCTCTTAGTAGTCTGTGCTGCTGCCAAAAATGGCCCTCAAAGCTTCTGAGGAACAGCTGCTGCAGCAGCCCTGATAAGCCATTGCTACCACCCAAGCTGGCCTCCTGGGGATTCCCTGCTACTGGCAGAATTGGCTCTCAGGAAGCTACTAAACAGTCAAACACTAACAACCCAGAAAGCTGTCAGGCTCACTGCTACAACTCTTCTCCCTCCCCCCAAGCTGCCACTGTCCAAAGGAGGTCCTGATCCTGCTCCCTTCCAGCATTTGACTTTCTGCCCAAATGCCAAAGAGCAACACTTTGGAAGGAATCTCCTTTGCAATGTCGTCAGCAGCAGCTTTCCAGGGCTCTGGGGTCTACACACAATAGTCTCTAGGCCAGTTATCTGAGGGCCACAGGAAATGACCTTGTAGGCTGCATGCTTTGTGCCCCTGATTTAGGCTGTGCTTCTCTTCCTAAAAATGAGGGCAGGTAAGATTTGCTCACAGGACATGTGCACACACAATTTGGTATGAGGGTTGAAGAGGGAAGCATTTTCTAAACTGCATGGATAAACTACAATCTTAAATCAATTTTGAATAGTGATGCTTTGTAGTGTTAACTATGCTCATTGGTGCTGAGTAGGCCATCATAAAACTACTGGAAAAATATTTTTATTTGGGGACCTCAGTTTGTAACAACTTCTTGCTGCAGGATGCCTTGGACAGTAGTGAAAATCAAGCCTGTAGTATTATTTAAAAAGGTGTGGATGAATGTTTAGGCAAAAAAAGGTCAACAACTATCCAGGAAACTGCTATAGAATGTTGTATATGGGTCTTCTAAAATCAGTACTTGTGGTTGAACAAAGCATTCGACCCAGTAAGCTGTGGCGCACAGAACAGTTTCAAGGGCAGGCATTAAGGGTGGCAGCAGAGATTTCATCATGAATAAAGCCGATTCTCTCACAAGGAAGAATGGAACATTGCTTTCCTTTAGGTGTTGAAGCTCTAAAGCAAAAAGAATAATTTTAGATATACAGAAGAAATTCAGGAATTTCATACACCATCCTTTCAAATGATTAGTTGAGAGATTGCAGTACATTAGGCAATTGGGACAACTTCTTTTAGACAGATGTGCTGCCCTAAGGCACAGCAACACTAGTCGATGATGGAAAAGTGAAACTGGATGAACCCACAATTGACACCAATTAGCAGCAGAACACAGTGGGGATAGTCTTGGACTAAACTGTACTATAAGAAATCCAGAAGAAGTAGAACACATGGTTTCATAGGGTTGAACCATCTTGACAAGGAGAATTTCGTCCAAACTCTTGTGTAGATTGAGTGACAGACCTATGCAAGACAGTGAAGTCCTCACCACTCTAAAGAAGAATCCCACTGTGTAAGGGACAATTATACAATATAAGCTGTCAGTTTGGGTAGCTGGAATGGGATGCAGAAAGGAACCTTGGGATTGAAAATCTGTTTACTGGAAAAGAGGAATAGGAAAGTATGTGACAATTCCACAAAAAGTGAGAAAGCCATAGTGTCCATGGTCAGCATGGGACTATGAGATAATAATTTTACTTCAGTCAAAAGCAAAAAGTCAACAGAAAAAGGAAACAGACCAGTCTGGCAAAAGGTGTATGAATAAAGAGGGGGAAGGATTTTAGGCTAGAATAGATATAGAGGCAGTCATATAGTACCCAACTACTTTGAATGAATTCAAGTCTTTAGGGCTGAATGAGTTACACCCCAGGGTATTGAAAGAACTTGCAGAAGTATTCTCAGAACCTGTAAACCTCAGAACATATCTTTGAGAACTCTTGGAAAACAAGTGAGGTGTGTCAGAAGATTGGCGATGGGTAAACATTGTCCACAACATTAAAAAAGGGGAAAGAGGCGGATCTAGGAGATTAAAGAACCAGTCAGACTGACTTCAATACCTGGAAAGATATTAGAGCAGATTATAAAACAGTCAGTGTAGGCGGAGGGGTCTCCCCCAGAGCCCGCGGGAGAGCTCACAGGGGAATTAGCAGCCCCCCCGTTATGACCTTTGCCCCTTTCTCTTGGTGCTACGCAGGTCCCCAGTGGGGTCCCCACCCTTGGCTTCCAACCTCCCCTTATAGCCAAGGCTTGCCCCGCCAAGTAGCGTGTCTGCCGGGTATCTTGCCCTGCAGGGCCCCTGGCTCACTCTCTTCTATCTGACCTGTTCTTGGTCTGGATCCTCTGAGCAAGGTCAGGCCCAGTCCGGTCCCTGGGGTCCGGGCTGCGACTCCAGTCCAGAGAGGAAGGGAGCTCTGACAGAGAGCTCCTTCCCCTAGCTTCCCCCTGCTCTAACTGAGCTTCAGGCTTTTATAGGCCCCAAGCATGCTCAGTGCGATTTGGCCCTACTGAGCACGCTCCTACCCTTACATCCTGGTTACCTCAGCCTTGTGGATAGGGAGCTACCCTGGCCAGGCCTTATAGATAGGGAGCTTCCTGAACGGGAAAGCCACCCTATTACAGTCAGGCCATATGCACCTGGATGACAATGCAGTGATTGCTTGTAGTCCACATGGATTTGTCAGGAATAAGTCTCATTCTTTGATAGAGTAATTAGTTTAGTAGATAACAGGACTGCTGTGGAAATAATCTATCTTTGATCTCAGAAATCTGTGACAAAGTTTCATATTTATTTTTATTTATTTAAAAATTTTTACTACCCCGTCCCTACTGCCACAGGCCGCTCGGGGCGGCTTACAATTCATAAAACATTAAAACAATTAAAAACTAAAAGGAGGGGAAAAAAATAGCCTCCACCACAAAAACCCTTCACCACCTCCCCAGCCAAATGCCTAGCAGAACAGCCAGGTCTTACAACTTCTCCAAAAAGAGGGGAGATCAGGGGCCAAATGGGCCTCCACCGGAAGGGAGTTCCACAACTGTGGTGTGGCCACCGAGAATGCCCTCCTCTGCGTAGCCCCCCCGGAAGACTCGGGGGACCTTGAGCAGGGCACCCCAGATGACCGCAGAGGCCGATTCAGAACCCGGGGAGTGAGGCGGTTCCGCAGATAGGTAGGGCCCAAGCCGTTTAGGGCTTTATAGGCCAAGCCAACACCTTGAATCGGGCCTAGATAACCACCACCAGCCAGTGCAGAGAACAGAGCACTAGTGTGTTATGTTCCACACCAGAAAACGGGCCGCCGCATTCTGCACCAGCTGCAATTTCCGAGCCGTCACCATGGGTAGACCCACATACAGCGCGTTACAATAGTCCAATCTAGAGATGATGAAAGCATGGATGATGTGGCCAGGTCAGAGTCTGAAACAAATGGCTGAAGCCATTGCACCAAATGCAACTGGCAAAAGGCACTCCTTGCCCCAGCCTCCACCTGGACATCCAGGCGGAGCTGCGCATTGAGGAGCACCCCCAGACTCCGTACCTGGGATACCAATGGAGGACGGACCCCGCCAGTAAAGGGGGCACCATCTCCATCGTCTTACCAACCATCACCACCTCTGTCTTGTTGGGATTCAGCCTCAGTCAGTTAGCCCTCATCCAGTCTCCCACTGCCGTCAAACACCGGAGTAAGCACCGAGACTTCAGGGCCTGGGTCTGTTGAAAAAGAGATACAGCTGGGTGGTATCAGCATATTGATGACACCGCATGCTGAACCTCCTGATCACGTCACTGAGTGGCTGCATATATACGTTGAACAAGAGAGGGGACAGAACAGAACCCTGAGTGACTCCACACGAGAGGTCTCTGTACGATGAAAAAAACTCCCCAAGAACGATTTGCTGGGTTCTACTGGTCAGGAAAGAGTGGAACCATTCAAGAACAGTCCTGCCCACCCCTGCACAGTCCTACAGTCGCGTCACGAACATCTCGTGATCAACAGTATCAAATGCATCCGAAAGATCTAATAGAACCAACAGGGTCGAACGACCCCGGTCCATTTCCCGGTGCAGATCATCCACCAAAGCCAAAAGCGCAGTCTTGGTGCCATTTCCGGGACAAAGTCCCGACAGAGGGATCCAGAAAACCGATTCAGTCAAGATGCTCCTGCAGCTGCTGAGCCACTGCCTGTTCAATAACTTTCTCTAAAAAGGGGAGGTTAGAGACAGGCCGATAGCTGTCAAGGGAGTCAACATCAAGCGAAGGTTTCTTGAGCAGAGGCCGAACCACCGCCTCCTTGGGACAGCCCAGCACTCTGCCCTCCCGAAGGGAGGCATTGACCACCTCAGCCAGCAATGGCCCTATTGTCTCCCAGCAAGATTTAAATCAGGCAGAATGGGCAAGGATCTAATTCACAAGACGTGGCCCTAAGAGCCCCAAGAACACCAACCGCATCAGCGGGTGTCACCGACTGAAATTGATACCATAAAACTGGACAAGATGAGGCTTCCATAACCTCCAGTTCCCCATGTGTATTAATTGTGGCATCGAAGTTATGATGAATACGAGCTATTTTATCCACAAAATAATCCACGATGGGAGGCCAGCCTGACCAGCCCCCGCAACACCCAGAAAAGGTCCACTGGATGGGTTTTTGCGGATGCTATGCGGGTAGCAAAAAACTCCTCCTTTGCTGCCCGCATAGCTACAGTATAGGCCCGTAAACTGGCTCTATGGCACAATCTGTAGGCTCGTGAATGGTGCCACATATGAGATACTCTCATTGGCAAGCTTGCAAAATGTGGGTCAGGAGACACTACAACAAAATGGATTGATGGCTGGTTGAAGTGATCATCAGAGTGATCATCAGTGGTTCATCATCAAACTGGAGGGAGGTACTGACTGGGGTCCCGCTATTCAAATTTTTTATTAATGACTTGGATGAAGAAATGGAGGGACATTTGCAGATGACACCAAGCTGGGAGGAATAGATAATACCTTGGAAACTAGAATTTGAATTAAAACCTTGATAGGTTTGAAATCGGTGCTGAAATTAACAAAATGAAATTCAACCAAGGTAACTGTCAAGTTCTGCAGTTTGGGAAATAAAAACAAATGGGGGATACCTTGTTTGGCAGCAGAACATGCAAAAAGGATCTAGGGATTGTGGTCTATCACAAGCTGATAAGTCAGCAATGTGATACAGCTGCAGCTGATGCAATTTGTATGAATCGTACCTGCAAGAGAGAACTTCCAACTGACTGCAAGGATCATGATGGAGCATGGGGAGGGAGGTAGTCTTTCAGGTATGTGGGGCCTAGGCTATTTAGGGCTTTAAAAAGGTCAGAACCAGCACCTTGAATTATACCTGGAAAACTATCTGAAGCTAATGCAGACTGAAGCACAGGTGTAATATGCTCACTAGGGGCGGGCCCGGTACCGGTACCGGTACACCGGATTTTACCGGTTACCGGTTTCACAAAAACCGGATTCCCGGATTGAATCCGGTGTACCGGTACCGGATTTATTGCATTGGTTTCAATGGGGCGCTGTGTCCCCATTGAAACCAATGCAATAAATTAAAATTAATTCCCTCCCCCTCCCAGGCTGCGCGGGTGGAAGGGGGGACACCCCCCACCCACCCTGCCCAGCCTGGCTTTTTGTTGTAAAAGA
>QEPC01000978.1:2544198-2556186 GCA_003113815.1 Sphenodon punctatus | reverse complement strand
AAAAAAACTGTTTGGCTGGGGCTTTAATTTTTTTTACATTGCAGCCATTTAAAAATGGCTGCAATGTAAAAAAACCGGAACACTAAAATCCGGTACCGGGCCGGAATACCGGGGCCGAATCCGATAATGCCGGTACGCCCGATACCGGCATTATCGGATACCGGATTGTACCGGTTTCCCACCCCTAATGCTCACAGTGATCCCAACTCCTGGAAGGAGCTGCACTGCCGTATTCTCCACCAACTGCAGCTTCCAGTCATCAAGGGAAGTCCCATGTAGAGTGCACTGCAGTAGTCTAGGCCTTGAGGTTATGAAATCATGGATGATGGCGGCCAGATCCAAATCAGAATGGGCTGCAGCATTCTTGCCAGATGGAGTTGGTGAAAATCACTTTGGGGCACCGCTGCAACCTGATATTCTAGGTTCAGTGAGGAATCCAGAAATACTTCAAGGCTATAAACCTGGGAAACGAGAGAAGGTTGGATCCCACTGATAATAGGTGTCCCAATTCCCAACCCCCACCATCATGTGGCCTGCTAACCATTGTCTTGTCTGCATTCATCCTCAATTTGCTCATCCGAATCCAGTCCTCAACAGTGGACAGGCACCAGGAAGGCAAAGGGACTGCAGGGCCTAGGTCAGATGAAAAGGAGCAGCATATTGATGTCACCTCACTCAGAACATCTGCACATTCTCACCCAGCGGCCTCACACATTGAAAAGGAGGGGCAACAAGATGGAACCCTGCAGAACTCCACAGGAGAGGTCACCAAAGGATGAAGAGCAATCACCCATCACCACCCTCCTGGAACCTCCACGACGGGAATGGAACCACACGAGAGCAGTCTCATACACCAATGCCAGGTCCCACTGTTGTGTCACCACCACCTCGTGGTCAACAGTATCAAAGGCTACTGAAACATCTACAAGATTAAAAGGGTAAAATTT
Source organism: Sphenodon punctatus (assembly GCA_003113815.1). Taxonomy (NCBI): domain Eukaryota; kingdom Metazoa; phylum Chordata; class Lepidosauria; order Sphenodontia; family Sphenodontidae; genus Sphenodon; species Sphenodon punctatus. Next base: position 2,555,239 of record QEPC01000978.1, on the reverse strand, counting down.
CCTCTGTTCATCTCCAGACGTAGAATGTCATCCAAAGCCAAAAGCATGGTCTCAGTACTATACCCCGGATGAAAGCCATACTGGCATGGGTCTAGGAATCTGATAGCATCAAAATGAGTCTGAAGCTGCTAGGCAATCATCCATTCCCTAAAAAAGGGAAGGTTAGAGACAGTGATGGATGGCCAGAGAGCGATCATCAAGTAATGGTTTCTTCACCCCCCTCCCACCGTAAAATTCAATTTTACTGAATAATCCTACAAAATAAACAAACAAAACAAACTCAAGATAATCCTCATACAAAGTGTAACTACAAACAGACTGTACACAATGCATGCTCCTGCCCATTCCCCCTCTACATACAATATATAAAAAAAGTTATGGATGGTCAACTGACTCAAATCCGATAATATAAATATGTGGTCTTGGATAAAAAGAGAGAAAGTGCAAAAGGTCTCCGCAGGGTATGTTTAGTCCAGTCAACATACAATATACACAAGTAGTAATTGCAATAGTTTTAAAGTTAAGTTTTTCTGCGTCACTGGATCCCCCTAAACATATCTGTAAGTTTCCCCTTAAATCCTGGCACTGGAACACCCCCTTCCGAGATGGCGTCAGCTGTTATTTCACTGGCAAACTCCAAAATGATGTTTTTTAAATGAAAACTCATATTATAAGCAAAGAAAAGTTTTTAAAGTGTTCATTCTGGTATATTTACATACGCAACATTTATTAATAGATATTATAACATGAAATGTACATATCGTAACATACTAGATGATATCAACTAGTATGTTTATGTAATGTTACGCTATGCACATTTCATGTTATAATATCACCTGGGCCCTGAAGCTGCTGCCTGGCCATCACCGGTAGCCCTCCACCCGGGCCTGAAGTCGCTGCCCGGCCGCCCCCATCAGGGTATGAGGCTGCAGTCCAGTCACAGACGTCGTCCGCGGTTCGACTATTGCCGGCAGTTCCCCCGTCAGAGACTGAGTCTGTCATCGGACCACAGCTGGCAGCACTTCCTCCTACTGTCGCTACCCAGCACTCGCCGTCAGTAACCCGTCATCCAGCTGTCATTCGACGCCTGCCAGCAGTTCCCCAGTTCACTCCCCAACTTCGGGAAACAGATTCTGAATCCATTGCTCAAAGACTGCTAGCAGGTATTGAGAGCCAATGCTGGGGGAATACCTTGGAGCCCATGTGGGGCCCCCCATCCCAAGGTTGGTTCTGCCAGCTTGGGCCCCAATGACCTTATCCTCTCCCTCCTCCTCCCATGCCCCTTCCCTCTCTAGGGGGAGGGATCCTGAGGCCCTGTGCTTTAAGACCCTGGGCCCTTATATTACCCACCATATGTCTAGTTCAAAGCAACTGGACTCATGTTCAGGCTGTTTCCTCCCTTCTTCAGGCCATTTTGCACCCTCCCCAACCTGCTTTTCAATTTCCTTAAAGGCTATGGTTTTCTTTGGTTGCCTGTTCTGCTCCTGTGGTCCCGTATTCAGATCTATGGGGACCTCTATGCATTATGTTCGTGTTTGGCCCCACTTTTTCGCAAAGGGATATTCTGCCCCAATGTTCTTTTTCTCATTTCCCTTGTGATCAACCCCTCTTCCACTTGCCTGGAGATTGGGGGTGGGGTGGGGTGTGCTGTCACGGTTGGGCCTTGAACCCATGGCCCTTGAGGGCTGGAGTGCTCTCTGGTGTCCTGCGCCATCTGGTGGGCCTGAGAATATGTTGGTTTTCCTCCTTTCTGTCTCCCCCTGTGGTTGCTCCTTGTGTGCCACGCCCTTCCCCAGCTGTAACTGCTTGCCCTAGCCCTGCCTCCCAGCTTCCTGATTGGCCACAAGAAGTATGAAAGCCTTGGTGTGGCCACAGGAAGCTGGTGGAGCAACGTCTCTCCCCCATTTGAACCCTTGCTGTGTGTATGGTAGAGTAGCGTCCAGTTCTCTGCTCTGTAGCAAGGATTCCCCCTTGGTTGTGTGTGCTTGGTGTGTTCCCCTGCCTCCCTGTTTCCGCCATAGCCTGTATGTCCAATTCCCTTTGTGTGTTTCCTTACCTCCCTGTTTCCTCCATAGCCTGTGTCTCCAATCCACACTTGGTGCGTTCCCCTACCTCCATTTCTCCTATAGCCTGTGTGTCCAATCCCCTCATGGTGTGTTTCCCTACCCCCATTTCTCCCATAGCCTGTGTGTCCAATTCCCTTTGTGTGTTTCCTTACCTCCTTGTTTCTCCCATAGCCTGTGTGTTCAATCCCTTCTTGCTGCGTTTCCTTACTTCCCTGTTTCTTCCATAGCCTGTGTGTTCAATCCCCTCTTGGTGTGTCCCCTTGCCTCCCTGTTGCGCCCTCCCCCCCCATCTAGGGGTTCCCTTCCACCCAGGACTTGGTAGTTCCGTTCCGGGGCCCTGTTCCTGAATACGTCCTGGACCGGGGTTTTGGTAGTCCCCAGAGTTGCAGCTCTCTGCGGTCCTTCTGCAATCGCAGAGCTCTGGTTGTCATATCCCTGTGTCCTTCCCTTCTTTGTGGTGTGGGTTCTTCCTTCTTCTATCTGACCTCAATGATGAGTTAGACCCTCTCTGAAGCTGGGTTTCCTGGCTACAAGAAGAGAGTAGGCTCTTGGGTTCCAAGCTATTCTGAGAGGTCCTCTTTCCTACAAGCTCCCTCCCCTTACGGGGGTCCTCCCTCTTCCTTACCCACAGGGGAGTGGGGTTTCCCTCACCCGTATTCCCTGATACCCTGTCCCCTCGCTGATAGACCCTGTTCCCGCAAGTTCCCTCCCCTTACCGGGGTTCCTTCCTTTTCGTGTCCTCAGCGGGTTGGGTTTCCCCCATCCATACTCCCCTGAGAACCTGTCCTCCTCTGACACTATGTTGATTGTGTTGCCATCTACTGTCGCTTTCATCTTCTGACCCAGAGTGATGACCTGTGCTTTTTTTCTTGAATGAGTACACAGTAACACTTGCTCCTGCCATATCGTTCAGGATTTGAAGGCCCACCTCTTCTGCTGTGTCAACATTGACATCATTTTCAGCAACTACTCCAGTGGTGATGGAACAAAGTGCTTGGCAGGTTATCAAAAATGCAAGTATCTTCAAGGAAAGCTACAAATTTCCTAACGTCAGCATCATCTTGCTCTTTACGTGTGTGAGAGCTCTCCTTATGCGGTTCACTGGTCTGGAAAGATAGCTGCGTGAACTCCTGCGCTGCAGCATTGATTTCCGCACACACCGGTCGTGCTAGCAGCCACACAGCACGTTGCTTCTCAGTTAATCCCTTTCCCCTTGTTAGCCCACTATCTGACTTCATGCTTCTCATCAGTACCTGTTCAATTGAAAGGTCTGTGGGAATGCCTACCCAAAACTTTTCACTTTGGCGCATTACGTGCTTCCTCTGAATAAAATGGCTGCAGACGTGTGGGTGGTCAATCTCAAGGGCTACCATTTTCTATAGGTACAACCTGGCTGATCTAGTGTAGTTGTTGTGACCACAAGTGGCAAAGAAAGGCAACATTTCACTGACACACTGCAGATGGAGCATCAGTTCCCTGTTCATTCTGCCTTGATGAACCTGCATAGCAAGTCATACATATTCAAGTACTGAACCCAAGGTTTTGATGTTTAAGAGGCTGCCTTAAGTTTCTCTTTTGTCACAGTGAGTCAGAGACTTGTTCCAGTAACTCATTATAACAAAATTCATTAAGCTCAATGTCACCTTTCAACAACTGTAAATAAAGGGCAGATATGGTAGCAACACCTCCATCTGAATCATCCAAATCCTTGTGTGCCCCCCCCTTCTTCTCACTAGAAGATGAGTTGTTTGGTTTAGATGGCAATCCATCAATGGCATCTTCTGAGCCTAGCTGTGGTCCTTACATCCTCCACTACTTTCGGGACAGAAGATGTGATTCCTTGTTCAGCTGGTGTTCCATCGCTAATACCTTCTGCAGGCTGACTGTGGTCCACAGTGTTTGACATAGTTGTTTGTTGGAGGGCATTTACAGGAGTTTGAGACATACTTTTATCCAGTAACGTGTTCAAACTTATCAACTAGCATGTGTCCTCTTGTGGCGTGGGACACAGCCTTTCCTGAAAGCATCTGCACCACAGCGCCTGGGGCATACACAACAGACAACCCATCTCGTAATCCAGACCCATCCATAACATGACCTATGCAGCCAAGGTAACTCATGTGGGCATGAAAAGCTCCTAATCTTAATACAAATGACCTTGAAAACTCACTGCTGGGGTCATCCAGAAGAATCATCATGGCCTTCCATCACAAAGGCGATCGAAGAGGAGGATGGGTGTCACCTCATATTTCCGTGCAAGCATATAGAAAAAGTCCATTGTTGAGAAAATGCAAGGCGGGTCACTTGCATTCATATCTATCATTGGCATAAACATGATAGATGACTTTCCAGGGTGAATTTCTTTCCGAACAAGTTGCATCAAGCCTGACCACGACACTGGAAGTTTAAAGGGCACACGATTTTCCATGCCACACTGAGTACAGCTGCAGAGTCTGTTGCATAAATGCATGGTATTTAATCAAACTGCAGTGAATGCTGATCCTTTGTTGTCTTGAGGCTTGAAAATCTTGACACTGATGCGTCCAATGGCAGCAGTGTCCAATGGCAACATCTTCCAGCGTGCTCTTCATTCTCGAAATTATCCTGGTCACATTTGTAGCAGGATTGATAGCTGCTATAATCTCCATACCATGGAATGTATTTGCACCATCTAATGTTCAAAGGTCGTGATCTGCATTGTCTGCAATGTACTAGCAGAAGTGACCACGCTGAAATCCAGGGATATCAGTGCCTTGTGAAAGTGCTGCACTTTCCTCAAACTTCTGCACTTCATAGCATGGGCTACAGAAACCACTGCGGTGGACTGATTGTATCAGGAATTTTGAAGAAAAGTGGTGATGCATTTGCACTGTCAAACCTATCTGCAAAGAAGCCAGAATGACCCTGGGTCTGCAGGCCTCTATTAGGTTGCCCATTGGATGCTACCTTTGTAGCTGCATGCTGGCCAACCACGATAGTTTCAAGGAACAATCTCAGTTTCTGTGGCAGGAGGAGCAGGGTAATACATTTTACAAATAAATAAAATAAAATAAAAAAATAAATAAATAAAGCTTTCCTTCACAGATATGGTATGTACTGATTGATAAGAATCTTTGGATGTCCGAACAGATCTTATATCTAACCTAAGCTGAGCTGCTGCAGACACAATTTGTTGTTTGTCTGAGGTAGCGTCCCCAGTCCTTTCCTCCTTGTTGAAATTGTGGAGAATACTGTTGGCAGCACATCCGAAGGTTATGATGTTAGACTTGCCACACAAATCTCTAATTATTTTGTCCCCAAAATGCTCCTGCAATCTTTGCCTCACGTTTCACTGTGTAAGCTTCGGCATGGGAATCATGTAACTAATATTCCATATGGTTCATGAGATCAGTCAAAGATGGTGTGAAAGGTAAAGCTCTTAAAAAACATTTCTAATCTTACAAATTAGGTAAAAAAAACTTTAGAAACTGTGTGTGTGAATGAGCCCTTAGTTTGCACGATATTAACATTTTTTGTTCCATACAGATTTAGGCTAAAATGAACACACATCATAATAAAAGGAATTTTCTGTTGAAAGCATCAGTTTGGCTGATGTCCTGGATTGGGGGTGTTCCAGTGCTGGGATTCAAGGAGAAACTTGCACTTAGGAGTGTCCAATGACAAAAAAAACAACCTTACTTTAAAACTATTGCAATTACCTTTTAGTCAACCCAATATCTTCCGTAGATTGACTGGACTAGTTGGTTTAAATATCTTTCACCAAGATGGGGACACCTGGGTGATCGGTGAATGATCGGCTTTTTATACAAAGGATGGAGACTATGTTGAATAAAAATCCTGGAGTTGATCATTGGCTTCAGTCAAAATCTTCTCCATAGAAAGAATGAACCATGAACGGTTAAGCTATTTGGCTTTAGTCAGAGGTTTATCACTTCAGTTTCTCGCAATGACGTTAGAGCCAGCAGGTTTGCATGTTTGTTTATGAAGATTCGCAAGGAGGATATCAGGGTATAAACCTTAACAATGCAATTTCCAGCCTGAAAGGTAGTAATAGCCCAGTTGCCTCTTTTATATGCTCCCAAATTTTGTGTCAGGATGAATGAGCTTGCACTCCCCACCAAAAATGAATAAGGTCACCCCTCTTATCATACTTTCTCCAACATAAGGGGAGACGAGGTCTTTGAAATTTTAGCCAATTTCACTGGGGTCATATATAATCCCATGGTGATCTTGAGTTGCATTTCAGCTACGGAAAGCGAGGTGGAATATTTCTGCATGTGCTGCCAGATTTGTGAAAGATTCTCCTCCCCCCCTCTAATTTTAAAATCAGGTTTCGTTCTCCACAGGCCAATATAGCTAACGTGGGGTTTAAACCAAATATTTTTAAACGCCGGATATATTTGTGACAGTAGACCCTTTGCACTGAGTGAAAAAAATACAATGACCTCTGGGACTTTTGGGGGGAGGGGGGCGAGAAAAACATGCTCTCTTCTTTTTAGATCTGGTGAAAAAGCTACGTAATTGATTGTATTGAAATATATCAGTAGAAGATTGCAGCACTTTTTCCAGTTCAGATTTGGATTTAAACTGGTCACCTTGAAATAAGTTTTTAGCTAAGGTAACACCATTCTGTTTTAAAGCCACTATGAGTGGCTGCGTAATGTTATTCTTTTTCAACATGGAGTTGTCTACTGGTAGAAAGGGAGGTGTATAAAAACCTATAGCAATTTTAGGAGAACATTTGACCCAAAGAGTTGAGGTCACTCCAGCAAAGGGGTTATATCCATGGTGGAGCAACTGTCAAGTAAGAGGGTGATGGGAGGATTCCATTTAGTTTTTAATCCCTAATACCGCTTTTTCTATACTGGCCCATTTGACTTCAGGGGATGCCCAATACCAGAATCTCACTGCCTGATGATATTTATTTATTTATTTATTTTCTGAATTTATACCCCGCCCCTCCTGAAAATAGCTCGGGGCGGCTTCAAACAATAATAAAAATACATATAAAAACAAATATAAAACAGTTTAAAATACATCAAAATACCATTTAAGTATTTAAAACAGGGCCCCGGGGTACAATTTAACAGCAACACAATAAGCAGGGTAGGGGAGATAAAAAACCCTAACCGACCCCCCCACCCTGACAGATCTGGCAGGTTAAGCTCCCGCAATGACGGGTCAGCTTTCAAAACAGAATAGATTATTCTAGGTCTCTTGCCTCTCCAAATCCATTTCTTAAACTGAGTTTCAGCAACTTTAAAAAAAAAATCCTGCAATTTTGATTGGCAACACAATGAATGTATGTAAAAGTTGAGGGAAGACTGACATTTTAAACAAGTTGATCCCACAAAGCCAAGAACAGGCCAGACAGGTCCACGTTTCAGTGTCTTTTTTCAGCGTATCTAAAGTAGTAAGGAAATTATCTTTATAAAAGTTTTTAGTTTTCTTTGATAAAAAGATACCTAGGTATTTAATTTTGTCCCTCTATATATTAAAAGGTATTTCCTTTAAAAGTTCCTTAGGATACCCACCCCTTTTAATGTATAATGGTGCTGAGAAGTTTTGAAAATTGGTCTTACAGCCAGACAATCAGTCAAAAGAATCTATTAAACTCGTTACCTTGGGGACTAGAGCTGAAACGTGGTCTTCAGAAAACTTCGGACTTCACTAGGGATTTCGGTACTTGGTTCCCAAGTACCAAGTCCAGTCCTTGGAAAACTTTGGAAACCTCAATCAAGTGCTGGTGCCATGCATTCGTGACTGGAGTAATCCAGACGGTTGACCCCCTAGCTTCTCTGAGCTAGGAAACAAAACTTAGTTCCATATTTGATAGGAGGGAGGGACGGGAGGGACCAGTTGAGTGATGGACAAGCCAGATGGCAGGTTTTGATTGGCTGGTAGAAGCAAAATAAAAGTGACTGTACAGCCATTATCCATTCTCTACTGAATTTGGCTGTGTGCACTACCCTACTGATCTGTAAGTAATTGGCTTGGTGGGTGGAGAGGAGTGCCTGTCCTGTCCATGGGGCAATGCTGGGGGACGGGGGTTGGTTAGTTGTTTCCACCATGCCATGATTTTATTTTATTTTAAAATAAGTGGGTGCCACTGCCGCCTGCTGTTTGCACTGCTTATCATGGTGGCCAGGGGGATCTGCCTAGCTCCACTTCCCCCGGTCTGGGCTGTCCATATACTAGGGGTAATGCCAGGGGTTGCCACCAGTGTCAAATATACTTAAAGTTTGGGTGCTGCTGTTGCTTGCACTGCCTGCTGTCAAGCTGGCAGCACCTTAGAGGCCAGAAAGGGATCACTTTTGCTGTTGTTTTTGTGGGCACTGTGACTGTACTTTGTCTATGGGTTCAACTTTGCCAAGAGGTGACTGACCACTATGGCATTAGGGGAGATATACTTTCTTTCTGGTTAAAATAATATGGTGTGTGGGTGTGACATAGGGATGACAGTCATGACCACTGTCTGCTGAGGTGACGGCAGCAGTCAGGGTGATCACTGTTAGCCAGAAAATCAGATGCTAAAAGCAGGCCATGAAAAATATCGCATAAAGGTTAAAACTTTCAGCTGAAGACAAAATTTAGCAAAACTCTGTGACACAAACTACAGGGCAGGGTGGTTCTTAGCTGGTACCGAACAACAAGATAACAAGGTAACAAGCTATCAAAACTTGACAGGTCGGCTTGCTCTGAAACAATCACATAGAAGACAAAACAGGTATATCTCCCCAGCCAGTGCAAGAACAGATAACGGAAATATTTCTGGGCATCTCGCCAAATGGTGTTGCTAATGCACGAGTGCCTTCTAAAGGTTTCCAGCAACAGTACAGCTGCTTTCTAGACACACCTGTAAATTATACTCATTCACATTTAAATATTGGGGTGCTCAAACACATGAGGTCAGATTACCATGAACCATGCTTCAAACTCCTTACTAGAACACCCAGCTAGGAAAAAGACAGAAAGGGGAATACCCCCTGCCCCATAGTATTTTACTTAGTAGAAGGCCAATTCAAAATACATGTATCATTCGATGTTAGTTGATCCAGAACACTTGTATAGGAACACACATAGAAACAGCAATGAACACCTGCACACTCACATAGTAAACAGACACATTCATAAAGATATTTTGCTTTTAAGCAGTTTATGAGAAACTTTGGTCAAGCAAAATAAAGGTAGCAGGCATCCATATTGACATGGCAACCAAAGGGAGAGTGCATTGGGTACCAGGGAGTAGCTATGGATTCAGGCCAGGGACTTTACCCTGTCAAAGATAAGGGCTAAAAAGATTAAGAAGGTGCCATAGGTGGGCTGACTAGAACCCCACTTCGGGTTGCCAAAAAGGATGGACCAAGCTTGGATTGGTCAATTCTAGCAAGGCAATCTGGCCCCAAATTCACGCTTTGGGACGCCAAAAAGGGAGGGCCTGGACTAGATTGGTCAGTAACGGTCAGGTAGGCTGAAACAACCAAAGTGTATAAAAGAGCAAGACACAGATTGGTGGGGTAGCTGACTACTCTCAGTTCCACCACCCGCTAGCCACGTGCACCAGCATCAAGGGACTCTGACGGTAAATCGGATCGGTGAGATACTCATTGTTAGGGAGTTTTGCTTGCCTATTGTACCATCAATACTGCTTGCTATGCTATCAATAAACGTTGCATACATATTAAATGCAGGTGTGGTCCTTGTTGGGTGCTTTGTACTTGAAAGATCTCGCGCAGCACTGAAGCCACTGAATGCCAGTTGGGCAAAGAGGGTTTGCCCCTAGGTGGCGCTGCAACATGGGGAGGGGGCTTGCCTTGCATAGGTGGGCACTGGGCAGGCATAATAGAGTGTGAGTGAATGTCTGGTTTCTTTCTTGTGGGTGGTGGTATGTCATGTCTGCTGGGCTTGCTTTTTTTGGGTTTGTCTTTCTTGCTAGCCTGCTTTTTTGGGCACTGCTTGGCATGATGATTTTAAAGTGGGTGCACTTTAAAATCATTAAAGGGAAGAGTTCCGAAGTTCCGGGGATTTCCGAGGTCTGGAGTTCCAAATTCTGGGTTCTCTGACAAAGTGCTGAAGTTCGGCCGAGTAACTAGACCGACTACTTGAAACTCGGTCCGAGTACCTGGAATAACTATTCAGTGCAGTCCTATCGGGGACTGAATCTTTAGGATCTGACACAAAGACAAACATGTTGTTGGCATAAAGGGCCAATTTGTGTCCTACCGGCCCCACTCTCACTCCCTTAATCTGCGGGTCTTGATGAACAGCCACAGGTAAAGGGTCTATTGCCATATCGAAAAGAAGGGGGGATAATGAGCAGCCTTGTCTGGTGCCTCAAGCTAGATTAAATGAGAAGGGGAGGCAGGGGGGAGGAGAGGGATGGGGGTATTATTATTATAAGCATTTGTATAGCGCCAGCTGTGTACCTGGCGCTTTACAGAATAATAAGATAGATGTGGTCCCTGCCTACGGCTTACAATCTAATTGATACAGAGGGGGGAGACAAGGAGAGGGGACATAGGGAGAGACAAGGGATAAATAATAAGTTTTATAGTAAATAAATAATAATAATAATAATAATAATAATAATGTTTTATAGTGTTATGATTTTAATTGTCAATGTATATTGTTGTGAGCCGCCCCGAGCTGCCTGTGGCAGGAGGGGCGGGATACTAAATGCTTTTAATAAATAAATAAATAATAAATAAATAATTCACCAACAATCAAGTGAGATTTGGGCCTTTTGTAAATGGTTTCTACCCAGTTAAAAAAATTCCCTCAAAACCCATGGCCTTCATGGTCTCAAGTAAGGAATTATCTCTCGTTTGCAACTGACCCAGTCCCTGCTGTCTCGTTGCTTTCCCAATGTTTGGAGGCTGTGGTGGATTGGATGCTGCAGAGCAGACTGAAGCTCAATCCTGATAAGACGGAGGTGATGGTGGTGGGTAGGGCGAGGGAGGTGCTGACCCCTCTGG
>QEPC01000978.1:2508025-2544098 GCA_003113815.1 Sphenodon punctatus | reverse complement strand
CCCCCCCCCCCCCCCCCAACAACCCACCCATTCCATCTCCCTCAGCAAAGGCTTGTCTAAGGAAAGAGGGGAGGTCTATGGCCAGGCAGACCTCCGGCGGGAGGGAGTTCCATAGCCGTGGTGCAGCCACCAAGAATGCCCTCATGGTTGACACCCGGAGGACCTCAAGGAGGACGTCCCCAGCTGACCACAGAGGTCAATCTAGAATCTGGAGGGTGAGGCGGTTCTGCAGAAAGGTGGGGCATAGGCCGTTTAGGGCTTTAAGTGTCAAAACCAACACCCTGAATTGGACCCGGAAGACCATTGGCAGCCAGTGCAGAGAACGGAGCACTGGAGTAATGTGCTCATGTCGGCCCACCCCTTTAAGGAGATGAGTCTCCACATTCTGCACCAGCTGTAGTCTCCGGACCGTCACCAAGGGTAGCCCCACATAGAACGCATTATAGTAGTCCAATCTTGAGGTAATAAAAGCATGGATGATTGTGGCCAGGTCCGAGTCTGAGACATATAGTCCACGTCGATGTACTAGATGTAATTGGCAAAATGCACTCTTCGCCACAGCCACCACCTGGACATCCAAGTAGAACTGCGGATCCAGAAGCACCACCAGACTACAGACCTGAGATACCAGGGGAGGATGGTCCCCCATCAGTGAGGGGGGCCATCATTCCCCCTGGCTTTCCCCAGAACCATCACCTCAGTATTGTTTGGATTTAATTTCAAGCGACTCGCCCTCATCCAGTCCCCCACAGCTGACAAACATCGGGGTAAGCACTGAGACTGCCAGAACTGGGTCTGATGAAAAGGAGAGATATAATTGGGTGTCACTAGCATACTGATGACACCTTACACCAAACTCTCTGATGACTTCCAAAGGCTGCATATACACATTGAATAGGAGAGGGGAGAAGACAGAACCTTGCCGAACTGCACACGTGAGGCCCCAGGGAGAAGATGAATAATCAACCAGCACCACAGGCTGAGTTCTCCCGGCCAGGAAGGGGCGGAACCATTCAAGAATGGTCCCGCTCACGCCTGCCTGATCCCGCAACCAAGTCACCAACAATTCATGATCAATGATATCAAATGCAGCTCAGAGAGCTAACAAAATCAACAGGGTCAAACGACCCTGGTCCAACTCTCGGGAGAGGTCATCGACCAAGGTCACAAGCGCAGTCTCCGTGCCATAACCTGGACGAAAGCCAGACTGCGAGGGATTCAGGAAATTGACCCAGTCCAGATGCTCCTGAAGCTGCTGAGCCACCACCCGTTCAATAACGTTCCCTAAAAAGGGAAGGTTAGAGACTGGCTGATAGCTGACCAGGGTGTCAACGTCCAATGATGGTTTCTTGAGCAGGGGCTGCACCTCCGCCTCCTTGAGGCGGTCTGGCACCCTCCCCTCCCTAAGGGAGGCGTTGACTATTCTGGCCAGCAACAGCCCTAATGTCTACCAACTGGCTTTAACCAGTCAGGATGGGAACATGGATCTAATTCACAGTAAGTGGCTCAAACAGTCCTAAGAGCATCCCCTGCATCAGAGGGCTGACACGTCTTGAAATTCATCCCATAAAACAGGACAAGATGGAGCTTCAACTATCTCTGGCTCATCCACCAGTAAAAGTGCTGCATTGAAATCATGATGGATTTGAGCAATTTTATCCACAAAAAAGTAAGCAAACGAGTCACAGCACGCATTAGATGATTCTAAATCTGAATGGTGATCTGATAGACTCTGAATTAACTAATGTCCCTATACAATTGTTTCAACCTGTTGGCAAGTGTTTTGAAATTGGAATTTAGCAGAGAGATTGGATGGTAGCTCGCTCATCTTTTGGTGGATTCCCTCCCTTGAGACACAGCGAGATTTTAGCAGAGGAAAAGGACTCTGGCATTTAATGACTTCTCTACAAAGTCATTAAACACTCTGCAAAGAAGGGGAACCAACTGGTCAGGAAAGGCCTGGTAGAACTCCATGGGGAATCTGTCTGACCTGGTAAGTGTTGAATAGTGTTTTTAACTTCCTCTATGCTTATATTTCCATTCAGCACTGCTTTCTGAAACCAGTCTAGTTTGGGTATGTTAAGGCTCTTTAAGAAATTTGTTATGTTGTCAATAGAGGGATTTGCAGATTGATATAGGTCTTTATAAAATGTACAAAAAAAGGTTGTTATATTCTCCCTTCTAACAGCTAAATAGCCATCTGGCTTCCTGATCTGAGTATTTTTTTGTTTCACCAGACTCACTAAAAGTCTGTCATATTTATTGCTGTTTTCAATTTGCAGTTAATCACAACATTTGTAATTTGGTTTTGATGCTTTTTACAGGGCTTAATCTTATCAGTCATTACAAGCTTCTGAAACTGGGAATATAAACCTTTCAGTTTAGTTGTCTGCTCTCTCTTTTTTTTTTTTTTACAGTGGGCCTCAGTTGTCATTCACTGCATAGAACAGCTTTGGCAGCCTCCTAAAGGATTTGTGATGAAACAGGGGGCTTATCATTAAACTTAATATACTCATTGTAGCTTTCAATTATTCTTTCCTTAGTTAGAGGGTCCTGCAACAAATTCTTAGGAAGGGACCAAGATTTTGTTCTATAATAGCTGGGGTCAGCTAACCTAATTTCCAAGATGATAGCATGGTGATCTGATAGAACAGTTGTTTTTAATGTAACATTTACTGCAATGACCAACCAAGTCAGAGTCTACCAAAAGAATCAATTTTAGTATAGAATCCATGACAGGCTGAGAAAAAAGTGAAGTGTCTATGGTTGGGGGATCAAGGATTCTACTATGTCTTTAAGTCCAGTCTCTTCCACTAAGTTAACAACATCTTGCTGCCACTTCTCCAAGGGGTTGGAAGGACGTAAGCGGAGAGCGGGGGCAATTCAAGTCCCCTTGTACAACAACATTACCTCTCTGCATCTTCTAATGTGAGTAGGAGAAATTCTCTGGGGGAAAAAAAAGGAGCAGAATTGCCATTGGGCGTATAGATTAACCAACGTAAACAGTTCATCCCCCCCAACTTTCCCACAAGAAGTGGACCATTTTATCTTTGATCTGCCGCAAGCACTGGAAGTTTATCTTAGAAGAAAAATCTATGGGGACCCCTGCCTTCTTCTTGGAGGTGCAGAAACAAAGAAATGAACCTAGGTTTCTGTCTCTTAATCTCCCCCAAGTCTTGATTTAACAAACGTCTCTCCGGGGTTGGGAGGGAATCTGGATGCAGAGCCTTTATAAATTGAAAGGCTTGCTTCTGTTTAATTGGACAATTCAGCCTTCTAACATTTGGAGTAATTGTCTTAAGAGAACTCATACCAATATTGGGTGTAAGATCACCACCCTGAAACAGGGGATCCAGTAATTATGATCCAGGACAGTACTGGATCATAATCCAGTAAGTACTGGAGTACTTTCAGGTATCTGGAGTATGGTTGGGGTGGCTGAGCTGATGGGAGTGGCACTTAGGACAGTAATTCCCTCATCTTCTGGTAAGGAATCTGTTCTGTAACCACAAAAGCACTCGGCTGCTGTAGTGCCATCAGCACTGTCGGTTCGTGGGAATGGCTGACCACCCCTTAACCTCCTTCTGTACTGCGCACCACTGTAACAGAATCCACACCATCCAGTGCAGATATCATCAGTTGCACTGTGGTGGATGCAACAGCATCAGTTGCACCACCTTTAATATGTGGTGCAACACATTCTGGTGCTATTTTCAGTGTTGCACAATCCTGTTCTTTGTCCAGAGTCTGTCCTGGTTCCATTGGTATGAGCTCTTCTTGTACTGTGGATCCAGAGTGGTTCGTAGTTGGTCCCACGTGGGAATATGACACCTTTCTCGGTTTCTTCCCCACACTGTGCAAATGGCTTTGGTGGTGTGGTGATGGAGTTCTGTGTCTTTTCTTTTTCTGTTCCACCTTGTGCTCTGGTGCCTTTGGAACTGCCATTTCTGTCTGTTCTGATACGAGTCCCCTGGTGTGGCTCCGGTGAAACCACTGGTGCCAGGGCTCACCCTCATGGCTGTTGGTGGCATTGTTGGCACCGAAACCTTTGGAGAAGCCATTCTTGAGGTTGCCGCATTTTTTTGCTTCATGTAGCTGGTGCAAGTGCTTGCTTCATCAGTGACAGCTGAAGTCTGTCTTTCCTGTCTTTCACAGCTCTAGCGGAAAGGCTTTTACATGCTTGAGGGAGAAATGGCCCTCACAAAGACAAACTAAGCACCTGTCACATGCAAATCTGTCAGAGTACATCCCTCTGCATTCTGTACATTTCTTAAATCCTCCTTTCTTCTGAGTCATCCTCTGATTGGTTTGAGTTTGTACTTATAACCTATTGATTGCTATCTATTACACTACTGTATAACTGGGGGGGGGGGGGGGTTACTGGTAACTATTTACTCAGTACTGGTAACTACTTATACACTACCTAAACTTAACTAATGGAAGCAAACTGCTACAATTACTACCTACAACCTTTTTTTAAAAAAGTGTTTTTGAACTGAGGAGATTGAGTCTGTTCCAGTCGTTGGAAATGCAGTTGAAGGAACCGAGGAGAACGAACTTGCCCTGCTCCTTAAATACCCTCATAAGGTTATGTGCGAAAGACTCACACCAGAGAGGGGTAGGGGCGAGTCCGAGCAAGATACTGCTTTGAAGAGCCCACAGAGCCAGGATGTGGCGGGTGCACCCACTGATTGGGAATGCACACAGTCACTTCAGGAGGAACATGAAATATAATAATTATGAAAACTATGAACAGAATGAACTTTAATTTGCCATAAAGAGCTATTTTAATGACCTGAAATATCCCAGAGTTTTTACAAAAATACCTTGAATATCAATCATATCATGCATATCAACCTCCTTTTTTCAACCTTTCTAATAAGTCTAAGCTTTGACCATATTCTGTCCTTTTACAACTAGAGGTAGCTACAATATTTCTAGCAGCTGAACAGTGTCAAAAAGCACCATCACGTAGCTCACTTATCACGCATGAAAGGATCAACCACCTCCTAAGAATGCTGCGGCCAAAAGAAACCAGCTTAATTGTGTTATACAATTGTTCTACACTATAAAGCTGTAAAGAGGAAACTATAAACGTCAATGCTTTTAGAAGGGATTTTGCAAAAGCAAATGTAAGGAAATGGCTCTTCACAAAATGTAAGTTACTGCCAAACTACTTTTTGTTATTTGGGATTCCAATAATCAATTTGCAGGTAACATGTTACTAATCAAATGAGACAGCTGAGAGGCTTCAATCTGCTTGCTGAAACTAACCAACTACTTTGTGAAAAGCCTGCACAAAAAACATGTAAAAACCTGTAAACTAGTTTGATTTACATACCTGCACACCAGTATTATTAATACCCAATGCCATTATCATGCTTCAGATTTTGTTCCATGTGTCTAGGACACCATTTGTTTAGTAGACATCAAAACTGTTTGATGTCAAGTGTTAATAAAGAATTAAATTACAGTTAATTTAATGCACCCCCTCCAATACACCCTTTTGTTTCAGTCAGCTGTTTATAAAAAGCAGTTCAATGGAGGAAACGAAGGAAGGTTATAAAAAAGGTTCACCAGCAAAATCTCCATTTACCCTTCCCCCTGCATGCAAAAAACCCCAACCCTTAGAGGAATGTGGTACATACCTTGAGGGTGAGGTCGACGGTAGCAGGAGAAACTGGAGTTAGGTTGGAGCTCTGTTGTAGAGTCTCCCTCCTAGGGAGGGGAAGAGTGTGTGGCAGGGGCACCTGAAAGGCAGGCAACACACATCACATTCCAGCTAAGTCTACTACAAAAGCCCCATAAAAAGCAAAAGCTCAAGCAGTGCTATTGAATTACATTTTCTTCAAGACTTGAGCATTTTGGCAGGGATGTTTTGATAAAATAGTATCAAAATTTGGTAGGAGGGGAAGAAGCCATTCAGTATGTATTCATGTAAATAGTGGTCATCTCTCTAATAGAGGCTGTGGGCTAATTTTTCTTGAGTACCAGCTCTTTTCTATATAAAAGTTGAGCAAAAGTCTAAGTTTAGCTCTTCAGAAGTAAACTAAAGTATCTCTTAGTTCACAAGATACATAGTTCGCAAATCAAGCTTGGTCCATATAAGACCCATTGAAAATGCTGTCCTTCATGTCCTCTCAAGGTTTAAGATGCAACTGCTATAAGAAAGTATTCTTCAGTTGTAGGTCCCCTGAAGGCAGTCAAAAAACAACCGTCCCCTAAAACCTCCCACACTTCCCACTGACATTTGAATATGTTGATTTCTAGTTACCTAGCTCTCTTTCTACTAGATTTTAAGTTAAGTTTAGAAGGAAAAATTTGAACTTGATAAGGTGCTATTCATCTCTCTGCCCAAGCAAATGAGAGATTTGATGAAGGTTTCAATGCAAGATCAGAGAAAGTGTTGGTATAACCTTTGATACATCCTTAATAGTTTCTCACTCCTGCTCGTCGCCAACCTTTTACTTTCAATACAGAACACACACAGATGCTTAGAATGAGATGAAGCTAATCTAAAAATACAGAAAGAAATCACAGGAGGGGGTGACAGAGAAACAACAACAGCCAACACTGTCATAAAATTGTCTTATCAGTATTAAGTGATAGCACTAAATCCATTTAAAAGGAATAAAGCTATATTGCATTTTAAACGGCAAACCTTCTTCAGAGCAATGCAGTAATAGAATTCATTATATGAGCACCCAGAAACTGTTAACAACAGAGCAGGTTATGTATGATTAATTCAAAAGAATCATGTGCTCCAGGTTTCCATATGGAAAGAGCCCTACATACAGAAGAAAGATTTCAAGGAACTGTGTGTCATACTAGCAGGTATCTCAATCACAGTGTACAACTACATCAGCACCAAATACAGAAAGCCATCATGGTGACCTTGCAGAAAGTAAACTAAGATCAACTATAATTAACATTGCTACTGAAATTTTGCAGTCTGCTAGGTTGATTCCATAATACAGCCAGCCGTAATTACAGGACTGAATCCAATACTAGTTTCCAGATTTCATCTATACTACCTTCCTTTACTTCAAATATTGAATCTACTGTTGAATCTCTCATAAAAGA
Source organism: Sphenodon punctatus (assembly GCA_003113815.1). Lineage (NCBI taxonomy): Eukaryota > Metazoa > Chordata > Lepidosauria > Sphenodontia > Sphenodontidae > Sphenodon > Sphenodon punctatus. The sequence continues at coordinate 2,537,015 of QEPC01000978.1, read as the reverse complement.
TTTTTCCCAACCAGTGCCATCTGTAACAGTCGCCTTACCTCTCAACCTTCATGCTATTCTCAAGTCTTAAAATCTTTCCCTCTCGCCTATAGCTTATTTATTTTCTACATCACAAATTATAACATGCCGACTAAAGCTAATGGACAGATGCAACAGAAAGTATCTTGCATCGATAGTAACTACAACATTATAAAGCAGTTGTTAGCTTACCATTCCTATTTGTAAACTGAAAGGTACCAGTTTTGTGTTTTAAAAAGGTATACAAATAATACACAAGTAAATTCTCCTGTACTCAAAGAGATTCGAAACAGTAGACTTACATTTGTCACCAGAGACTCCTCCATTTTTGTACTGCTAGCAGCCACTGTCTTAGGATGAGAAGAAGGTGTAGTATAGTCTGTCACAGATTCCTGTGAAGAAGAACAGTTAAATTAAATTGCAAGCTACCTAGATATTTTAAACTAATTCTTTTCAGGAAGAAGCCAGATTTTTACACAGAAGCTGGTCCCTAGCAAGAGAAATTAAATTTCACCTCACCTATGACCTGGGAATACATTTCCAATAATCCCCACTGATGTGTTTACACACACACAGATAGAATTTGAGGGAAAGTGCAGTTTTGCTCGGACAAGCCTTCATTGAATAGATGAATAAGTTATTCACATGGCAGAAGTAACAAATCAAAGTGAGATCTGATTGAATTATAATAAACAAATAGTAAAACCTGCATAAAACAAGTTTAAGCAGTGATGGTTTTAAGCATAATAAAAATAGAGGGAATATAGTTGAGAAGCATATATTCAAGACAAATCTTTGAAAGGACAGTAATGCGACAAATCTCTTCTTCCTGCACATGTACTACTAAGAAACTCACAGTTGGAAAGTTGACCAAGAGTGAAACGGATCTGACTACCAAAGTTTTAGGAAGTGTACAGCAAAAGCACCCTCTGAGCAAGATGACCTTTTAATTTTTTTTCCCTTGGTATGGAAGATTCTCCTGAAAACATGCTATAACACAGGGAGTCAAATTTATAATGCTTAGATAAATACTAGCCCAGGATCCATATAGTTATGCAGGTAAAGGAAATGGCACATATTGCATTATAAACCTCTTCCGCATTCTCCCCTGCACCAACATAAGAGTGCTAAAGTTGTGTGAACATTTAAAATCAATTCCTCAGACAACACAAAGGCCTCTTTCTAAACAGAACTTGTGTCTTGGGGGTTCCTTTCCAAAGCTTTATGACCAGGTTCAGCAAGGCAGATGTGATTTGAAGAACAAATTTCTGAAACGTGAGAATTTTTACCTGAAGTCAAAACAGAGGCTCAATTGCAAGTTTTTTTAAAAAAAAATTATTATAAAGTATTGCTGGGTAATTGTGACAGTTTAGATTATACAACAACCATTGCTATGCCCAACTTTTAAAAACTCCTGCAATGAGGAAGGCAAATGCCATTATTGCTTAATCCCATTGATTGAGACTGTGGATGCAAAAAGATTCAACTTTGGATATCTGTATTGGCAAGAGATTTCATGGAAGTTTTGGGAAGAAAAACTCAAGCCTTCCTTATCCAGGATCTTCCTGAGCTAGTCCTGTCATACTATTCTGAAATTCCTTTTGGTATGATCCAAAAGCTCTACAGTACTAGTTACCTTATCCTAAGAGAGAACACATTTGTAGTCAGAGGCTCGTTTGGTAGTGGCAGCTGGTGTCGTGGGGCCACTTAAAATTTGATATAGAGAATACAGAAATTAATAAAAACCACTGAATACAGATCTAAAGACTACACAATGTTGATGGCATGTAAAGGAAGCAATGTGCAAAGCTCTTCTCTGTGAGCAAATTAAAAAGGTGAAATTATAGCAGTCGTTCCTATAAGTCAGGTGGTAGAGCTCTGAAAAGAAAATTGGCAGGTCATGGGTTCAATTTTGTTTTAGTGGACACTGTATGCATGTGTAATTTCTTCCACTTAAAATTTGCTATCAGCACAAATGAGTAGATCCTGCCTGTGACCATCAGGAGGCTTTTAGTTGAGTTTGCTCAAGCCAGGAGGCTTTTAGTTGAGTTTGCTGCCCCCTGCTGGTCCCCCTTCTTTGCCTTGTTACCTGCCCCCAGTGCCCTCTGTCCCCACCCCCCTATCCTGCCCTCCGATTTTGCCAAGTCCCAAGTGGTGGGCCGATTCCTCAGCCACTTAGGACTTGGTAAAACAAGGCTGAATACCCCAATACTCGGTAAAATCCAAGTAAATCCGAGCCCCTAGTTTCAGCCCTAACAAGGACCCCAAATTGCCAGTTTAAAAGGCCAAAGTTCTAACCGCTCACATCCACCTTGTGAAAGCTTATGTGGCTGACTCCTCCATGGACACATGGTCGTGGACTACTAGGGCAATGACGGTGACTGTAGCAGATCGAAGACATTTGTGGCTTTGGTACTGGAAAGGGGATAACCATGCTAAGAGCCTTCTAATTGTGGGTCCCTATCAGGCCAGTAAATTGTTTGGGGTGTCACTGGACAAGGTCTTAGAAGAGGCTTCTGATAAGACTAAGCAGAACACCCTGCAAAGCATCAGTAATCCTAAACGGTCCTTTTGTCCTATTGGGGGGGGCGAGGGGGGGGAGAGGAGCGTCTCAGAACAGCATGAATTGGCTCAAACACCGAGCAGTTTACCTGCCTCTCAAGAAGTTCAAAACAGATGTGGAAGGTCATCATGTTTTAATAATGATGGACAATACCACGGCCAAAGCACATATAAACAATCAAGGATAATGAGAATCAATCAGGTTACAGAGACTGGCAAAAACTTTATCGACCTGGGTGGAAAACAACCTCCTGTCAGTAAGAGCCCTACACTTACAAGGTTCCTACTCAGGACAATGCAAAAACAGAGGTTTCTGTCCCAATTCCCAGAGACTGGTGCTATGGAACAAGATGCATTGATCCAGCCATGGCTGAATAAACTGCTCTCTGCATTTCCCCCAATTCTTCTCATCAGCAGAACACTGGCAAAAGTCAAAGCAGAGGGAGCGACAGTAATTCCCATTGTTCCATTTTGGCTGAGGAGGCCTTGGTTCGCTGCCCCGAGTTGCCTGTGTGCGAGAGGGGCGGGATATAAATTGAAGAAAATAAATAAAAATAAGAAAATAAATGGCTTTTGGACCTGACAGACCTACAAAGAGCTTGGCCTTTTTGCATTCCAGTACACAATTATCTACTGACCCAGGGAACAGTTGTACACAAAAATCCCCAAATCTTCAAACTGACAGGGTGGAAGTTGAAAGCAAGGCCCTCAAAAAGCTAGGATACTCAGTCAGTTTTAAAAATGGTGTCTGCCAGGAGCGCCACGAGTATTTGCATAATGGACCAGATAGAAAAAATTGAAACATGTGAAGGTAGGTGTTTCTCATGTGTTGGACTTTTCCCAAGAGGGATCAGACAAAGACCTTAAACCCAACGCTCTAGCACGCCAGATAGTGGCAAGAGACAGTATTCTTTTCTGTACTTCAGGAATTAAGGTTTCCACACACCCCCACATTAGAAGATTTATCAGGGTGGCTAAACTAGTTTATTGTCCCATCACAAACAGGTTTCCCTCTTGGGATTTAAATGTGGTATTTAGGGCACTTCTCAAATCACCGTTTGAGCCTCCACGAGACATCTTTCTGTTTTATTTGTCCCTGAAAATGACTTTTTAGTGGTGATCATGTTGGTCTGGCAGATCTTAGAGCTCTATTGAGCCACAGTTTTGCAGTTTTAGGAAGGACCCTGTTCTACTGAGATTAGATCCAGCCTTCCTGACTAAAGTTAATTCTAGATTCCACAGGGAACCAAGAGGTAGTGTTGCCTTCATCATGTCCTCACCCTAAACATCTACAAGAAAAATTGTGGCATAAATTGGATGTCAAGGAAGCGGTGAGAATTTATTTAGACAGGACTGAAGACTTTAGACAGTCTTTGAGAGATTTGGGGACTCCTATAAGGGAAAGAAGGCCTTCAAAACTAGTATTTTTAAGTGGATTTCTGGCTGTATCGAGGAAACTTAGGACAGAGAATCTTACTCATCAGGCTATTACTGCTCAATCCACTTGGGGGCAGCGACCTCATAGGCCTTTAGGTCACCAGAGTTATGAGGAAATCTATAGGGCAGTGACTTGGTCATCCAATTCATACTTTTGTTAGACATTACAAAATACACACTTGGTTATCTGTGGAGGTAGCCTTTGGTTGAAGGGTCCTCCAGGCAGTTCTGGGGTTCTTTTTTTGGTGCTTTATATACCCCCTCCCAGTTGGTAGAGAATTTTTACTACTCAGGTACATCCCATTTGTGCTGATACTATGACCGTCCTGGAGGCCCAGGGAGAAAGGAAAATTGCATATTTACCTTGAGAATTTTCCTTCTGTGGGGCCTCCAAGACAGTCATTGGCCCTCCCAGGGCAGATAAATTTGTGGAGGATATTTTCTTTAATTATTATATCTGCAGCAAAGGACTACTTTTTCATTGCCAGTGTGAGAATCAGTGTGGTATAGTGGATACGGTGCTGGACTTGGTCCTGGGAAGCCAGGGTTCCAATCCTACCCTAGCCATGAACTCATTGGGTGAGGGGGGGGGGAGAGAAACTGACTGAGCCCAGAGGCGTGTGCGCTCGGGGTGATTGGCCCCTCGCCAGACTGTGGGTTGCCGCACATCGCCAGGAGCTAGGGCGCAAGCCTCCACCATCAGAAGGGTGAGCAGCTGCGGCGTGTTGGACATCTGAGGCTCCCCTATGCCCTGATTGGCCCTGCTCTCAGCGCGGGGATTTAAAGCCGAGGTAGCTCAAGCGTGCGCGCCGTGGGCGTGCGCACATAAGGTTTGCGCGCGCAAGGGCGTGCCCTTAGGCGTTGGCTGGGGGTGCCGGGGGCTTTTGTTGTTTTTGCTATTTCGAGTGCCCTGGAGACTTTTGGAAATGGCAGCTGCGAGTAATAAGAGAGGCCGTTCTTATCTTGTGGATTCATCGCTTCCAATTACGACTCATGCGAAGCAGAGGAAAATTGACGGGTTCCTGCGAAACATCCCGGCCCCGTCTTGTGGCAATGGTAGGCTTATTTCAGCATGGCAGTGTTTCTGCGACATCTGAACTTGGCCCACTGCTACTTGACTTGGAGCAACCTAGTCTGAAACCACCAGTCTCTCAGGTTCCGCCCCCCTGTAAAGATAGTTTAAAGCCAACGGTTCCTAAGGAGGACTCCATCTTGCTGAATAGTGATCACCTAACGGACTTTTTAACTGACCATGTGTCACTAACCACAGAAACATTACGTTTCATGTTTCAGCACATGAATTTGTTAAACGGAAAACTGGATACTTTGATACTGCATAGGGGTTCTTCTCCAGGTTCCAGCTTGCATCCAAGGGTCCCTAGGAACCCTAGGAGGCAGGAGGGGGGGTCTTGGTGTTCAGCCCACTCAGTCTCAAATGTCCGGTCCGGATATTCCACCAGTTTTGGCTTCTGTATTAGCTCCTGCCCCCGCGAAACAAACATTGGAATCCCTGGGTGCCGAAATATTTGAATTATTGCAACTTAATCTTATATTTGCTGTTCTCCCCCCGGTTGGTGGGTGGGTTCCACATTGGGATACCCCCCTGGATGTGGCGGAACATCTGCGGGTGCTTCTAAACGAACCAATTACTCAACATGGTATTTCCATGGTAGAAGTCTTGGTCAAGTCAAAATCTAGGCACTTAGTCAATGTAAAGTTTAATTCCGATTTGTGGGTAAATTTTATAATGGACAGCCGAGCCCAATTAAATATGGCTGCTGTATACCCCTCCAGAGCTTATGGGACCCTTTCAGGCTTGGTGTGCCAGGAGGAAGCATTCCCTCCCTCCCAGGATCCCTCTTCTACTGGGACTGATCGGCCACTACCCGCAGGGGTCAAGAAACTCCCCTCTCGGTTTAACCGTAAAGTGGGAGACTTAAGACCTTCCTATAGGGGGGATGGCCTGAAATCAGAAATGGAGGTAGATTTGCCAAATAATCCTCCTCCTGTAGCACTGGTTACAAACAAATTGGCCTTATATGCTAAAGCGGAGGTCACCCTAGTGGTATTGTCTCAGGATAATTTAGTATCCCGTTTAGATCATCTCTGTACCCAGCTGAGGGACCTGAAATGCCATAGACCCTCCCACCTGGAGCGAGAGAGACAAGGAGTGTCGACTCTTGCGACACTCCAATGTATAAACATGTCTCCTCTGGCGGTTTCCCCGGTAACCGCAGCATCTAGGAGAGGAACCGTCTCTTTTGTTAAATGAGGGGGATGGCCCGTGGATAGATTTAGTGGCAGGGGGGCCCTCCCTTGCTGAGGCAGCAAAGGGGTTTTCTGGGAGGGATAGCTTGTGCCAGTGTGTGCAGGACCAGACTGGTGGGCGGGGCTTGGATCTAGTGGTTCATTCGTCTCCTAGAGTAGGGGGCGGCCTCTTGGAGGGATCAGCGGGGGTTTCCCCCTTGCCCTGTGGGGATGAGGCATGACTGCCACCGGATGTTCCAGTTGGCTTGGTGATGGACTCTTGGAACATCACGGGGTGGAACTCCTGCCAGTTGGACAGGGACTTTAATATTTTTATTGCAGGTTTAGATATTGCACTGCTTCAAGAAATTTGGAGTATGTATGATTTTAATTTTGGGGTTTTTGATGTTTATTGTACGCATGCTACCCCATCAGCCTCCTCAGGCAGGCCCAGCGGAGGTTTGGCTTTGCTGGTTGCCAAAAAACTTCAAATTAAAGTGAAGCGAGTGGTTTTCTTTAAATCTAACTTAGCCATTTATTATTGCACTTTCCCCTCAGGGTATGGTTTACTAATTGGTATTATATATCTTCCGCTGGCATCATCGGCTTTTTTTCCCCTTAATTTTTGGGTTGCAGCCACAGATATGTTCGATGAGGCCAAGAAATTATATCGTGGGGATCCTTTAATTGTTGGAGGCAATTTCAACATTAGGACGGGCAACTTAGAGATGGTACCGGATGGCCCACGGTTGGATGAGTCCTTGGATTTTCTTGAGTTGGAAACAAGATCTTCTCGAGATGGGGTGATTAGCCCTGAATCTCGACTTCTGCTTACCCTTTGTGACACCTTTAATCTAGCCTTGCTAAATGGGCGCATGTGTGGGGATCGGACGGGGAACTACACTCACCATTCATATGCTGGTTCCAGCGTAATAGATTATTTCTTGGCCTCCAAAGGGTTTATTCAAAATATTCAGTCATTACAGATTAGCCCAAGGGTGGAGTCAGACCACTTCCCGTTGATTTTGTCAATTAGGAAGGATCTAGGGGCCCCCCTCCTGGGGAAAGGGGAAGTCGTTACCCAGTCTGTGGGTGAAACTGCGTTCCGGGTTAAATGGTCTAAGGAGGTAGAAGTCCGCCTGCTGACCTTCTTTTCATCCCCGGGAGCTGAGTCATGTAAAGCAGCTATCGAGGGTTGGGACAGTGATAGTATTTTACATTATGAGGATCTGGTGAGGCAGTTGATACCGATCCTCCCAGAGACCAGATCCCTGTCCCAGAGTAACTATAAACGGGGGTGGTTCGATAAAGACTGTCAAGCCGAGAGAGCCTCTCTTCGGAGAGTAGCGCGGGCGGTCTGTTCGAACCCTACGAAGGGTCGACGTGTTCTGCTCCAGCAGGGTAGATCAAGATACAGGCAGTTACTACTGCGTAAGAAGCGGGACTTCCAACATAGATGTTGGGACAGACTATTGAAAGCAGTGGAGAGGGGGGATTCATGGGAAAGTTGGGGTCTGATCCGTTCAGCTGGGTTGAGTGGGAAAGCCTTCTCAGCCTCTTCGATCTCCCCAGGACAATGGGTTCAGCACTATACAGAAATTTTCTCCTTTTCTTCTCCGGGGTGTTTGGCTGTTTCTCTTCATTTAGAGAATTGTTTTCCACAATGGCTGCCAGTCTCGGTGGAGGAAATTCAGGAGTTAATTTGCCAACTTAAGGTTGGAAAGGCTCCAGGAGAGGATTATATCCCGTTGGAATGTCTGAAGAGTGCCCCTGGTTGGTGGGCGGGCATCTTGGCCCCCTTCTTTACTGTAATCAATGAGTCCGGTGAAATTCCAGCCTCATGGTTAAACAGTATTGTGTGTCCCATTTTTAAGAAGGGAGACCCAGCTTCCCGTAGTAATTATCGCCCCATCAGCTTGTTGAGCGTGGTGGGGAAATTGTACGCCTGTTTCTTGCTAATAAAACTTCAAAAGTGGATGGATTCCTCGCATAGGTTGGAGATAGAACAGGCGGGTTTCCAAAAGGGTAAATCCACTACAGACCATATATTGGTCCTGGTTGTGCTTATTAACAAAGCCCTGGCTAGGCAGCAGGATTTTTTCTTGTGTTTTGTTGACCTTTGTATGGCATTTGACTCTGTTTCCAGACCCCGACTATGGTATAAACTGCAACAGACTTCGATCGATCCGCGCCTTCTCTTTCTAATCATGAAGCTTCATACAAACAATTCCCTTCAGGTCCGTTGTCCAACCCGTGGAGGCTTATCCCCTAGAGTTCTGGTCGCTTCAGGGGTGAGGCAGGAATGTATTCTGGCCCCCATGTTGTTCAATTTTTTCTTGAATGATGTGATTGCCTTCCTGAATAGGGTGGACTCTCATGCGCAGGTCGTGGGGAATAGATCGGTCCTGGCCCTTTTGTACGCAGACGATGCTGTCCTGGTATCTCACTCTATTGTTGGGTTGTGGAGAGTGATGGATCAGTTTGGGGTTTATTGTCAAAATGAGAGCCTTGAGGTTAATCATGGGAAATCCAAGGTGCTGGTTGTAGAGCACCCCAGCCGTCATAGGAAGCATCGTTGGGAAATGGGTGGCTTGCCAACTGAGCAAGTCACTATGTACAAGTACTTGGGGGTGATCTTCTCTGATACTGGCGCATGGGGGGCACACTTTGAAGCAGTGAGGGCGCAGATTAAACGTACTACAGCTGCTATATTTGGGTTTTACTGGGGGCCGGGTGGGAAATTAGTACTTCCGACTCTGCGGTTATTTAGGGCAAAAGTGATCCCTCAAATTACATACGCTATACCCACCTGGGGTCCGGCCTATTTGAATAAGCTGGAAGTGCTGCCGAATGGGTTTCTGAGGAAAATTCTGGGTTTACCCAGGGGAATGCCTCAGGCAATTCTAAGAGCGGAAGTGTGCTGTGGTACACTTTGGCAGGCAGCATTGCTCGCCGTGCTAAAATATTGGCTTCGGAAGTTCTTGTTTCTTGGGAACGATGGTTCCCTGTTGGCACTAGCTGTTACCCATAAGTTATTAGACCCTTGGAGCCTCAGGATGGTTGAGGAAATTAAAAAACTGGGGTTTTCATGTGATTTCTTGCTGAAGGTAGGGTATGAGGCGGCTAAATCTTTAACAACAAAAAGGGTGGTGGACCAAGAAATCCAGTTGGAGGAGGCCAGTCTAAAGGACCAAAGAGCCGTGCGGTACTATTTCCCCCCATCTCCCTTAGCCGGGAATTCAAACTATCTTTTTGCTTGGGGTGATGTTCTCACCAGACAGGCTTTTACCCGGCTGAGGTGTGGAGCCTTTCCCCCGGAAATACTTCTAGGTCGATATGAGGGGGTACCTAGTGCTGAAAGGTTTCGTGTGTTATGTGAGTCCCAGAAGGTTGTTTCTCTTGTCCATGTACTCTTTCATTGCCCTGTATTGGCAGCCTCTAGGAAGAGGCTGTTGGACTTCCTCCCATCCTGGCTGCCGACAAATGACCTTATATCCACTCTGAGACTACTATTAAATCCAGTTGACTCCCCGGTGTCCAGACAAATGGCCTACTTACGGCTGTTTATGGCCCGTAGTTATAAATCCTATGAGAATGTGGAGAGATGATTATTAGTAAGGGGTATGTTGATATTCCAGAGGGGTAATTGATGTGATTTGGGAGTAGAGGAATCTCCTAAGTGACGGGAATTGTTGTAATTGTTTTAAATAATTGTTATGGTATGTAATTTGGTATGTTTATATTTTATCTAAATAAATGGCCTATCTAGGGCTGTTTATGGCCCGTAGATATAAATCCTACGAGAATGCAGAGAGATGATTAATAGTAAGGTGTATGTTGATATTTTAGAGTGGTAAATGATGTGATTAGGAAGTAGGGGAATCTCCTAAGCAGGTTAAGTAAGGTGTTATTTAATTTGACAGGAATTGTTTTGTAATTGTTTTAAATAACTGTTACGGTATGTAATTTGTGATGTTATATTTTATCTTATGTTATATTATATTTTGTAATAGCCAATGGCTGCACAAATAAACTTCTCTCTCTGAACTCATTCGGGGGCCTTGGGCAAGTCACAACCTCTCAGACTCAGTTCCCCATCTGTAAAATGAGAATGCGTGCATGTCTGTGTGTCCCCCTGTGTTCCCCTCACCTGTGTCCATCTTAGATTGTAAATCCACGGGGCAGGGACCAGTCTCCAAAATCTGTGACTGTAAAGTGCTGTGTACTTGTAGTAGTAGTCAGGCTGAGACAGGTGTTTTTTTGGATGCTGATACTCATTGATAATTATCCCCTCTTGGGATGTGTTTATAGTCTATTCCGTTACTGAATTTGCTTAGGTACCACTAGAGCTTGTTGGTGAGTATACTCCAATACAACAACTACTTGTGTTTGCCTCCTGTGGGATCTACCCATTTGTGCCGATACGGTGGCTGTCCTGGAGGCCCCATAAAAGGAAAATTTACATGGTAAGTGCCTAATTTTCCTTTTTAAAAGTAAGAATCCACACAGAATCCTATACATGTCAGGGGTGCATGGAAAACTTCGTAAGAAGTTGAACACAATATTCATTAGAGAATCCACACAGGAGAGAAGCCTTACATGAACCCTGATTGGGAAATACTACGGTGTATGTAGTTCAGCCCTCAGAATCCACCATACAGAAGGAAGTCCTTATAAATGTCCAAATGTGGGGGAAACTTCAGTGGGAGCCTCAGTCTTACTATACAGAGAGCACAAACAGTTCCTCCATTCCCACCCCCACCTCAGCTGCAGTTAGAAGACAGGACATGAATGGCAGAGCTCACTTGGGAGAAGGCAAAATAGTACAGGAAACATTATAGTAGAATTAAAGTTTAGCTAATGAATCACACTGATGGTACAAGAATTACGCCCACCTCTAATTCCTAGTCCCATATAAGCTCCTCCTATTTCTGCTCTTCTTCCTGTACATTATTATTATTATTAGCAAACATTTATATAGCACCAGCAATGTACCTGGCACTTTACAAAGTAACTGAATAGACACGGTCCCTGCCCTAGGGCTTACAATCTGAGAGATGGGGGTGGGGGGAAGAGACGAAGGAAGGGGAACAAAGGGGGAGACAAGGAGTGTACATCTGTTTCGCCTATGAGCACAGATCATTCCCTGACACCTAAAGGTTTAATCCAGGGGCTGTTTGCCTGCAAGAGCGGGGCAGAACTGATTGGCAGGTCTACAGCAGATAGAATAAAAGGACCTGGGTGTAACAGTGTGGGTTCCCCAAAGCCAGAACCCAAAAAAAGAAGGGGCACACTATAGTAAAGGTACAATTCAAGTAGACATTTGGGTATCCAGAAACAAAAGGCAATTCCTAGACCCATGTCAATCAGGAATCCATTCTGGGTTGGTGGCCCTGGTCAATAATCATTGTCGGGCAACTGACAGGGGAAACAGTGTGTCCTATTTTATTTATTTATTCAATCGATTTTTAACCCACCCCTCCTGAAAACAGCTTATTAACCTTATGAGACCTTTCAGAGGTCTCCGATACAGTTGATCATGTGGTGCTGACACAACCATGTGACTTGGCTCTTCAGTGGTTCCGCTCATTCTTGTCAGGGAGGTTACAGATGGTAGTGGTGGGTGATTGCTTGTCATCCCCTCAAGACCTCTCCTGCAAAGACCTGCAGGGTTCTATCTTCCCTTTTGTTCAATGTGTATCAGCTGTTGGGAATTCGATGAGAGCTAGCCAATTGAAGCTGATTCCAGGTAAGAGTGAAGTGATGATGACTGGCCAAACCTATGACTTGGGAGGGGATTGGGACTCCTGTCACAGATGAGATCCGGCCCCCTCTAGTTATGCAGGTTCGCAGCCTTGGAGTGCTTTGCACCCCTTGCTGCGCCTGGATTGTCAGGTTGTGGCAGTGACCAGGAATGCTTTTCGCCAACTCCATCTAGTGAGGAGGCTGCAGCAGTTTCTTTCCGATTCAGAGCTGGCCACCATCTACATGCTTTCATTACCTCAAGGCTATGCGGTGCTGTCCATGACTGTTCGGAAGCTGCAGCTGGTGCAGAACACAGTAACCCAGCTTCTTTCAGGGGTGGGTCAACGTGAGCACATCACACCTGTACTTTATAGTCTGCCCTGGCTTTTTATAGCTTTCCTGGCACAATTCAAGGTGCTGGTTTTAACCTTTAAAGCCCTAAACAGCCTGGGCCGCACGTATCTAAAAGACCAACTTTCCTTCCACGCTCCACTGTGACCTCTGCAGGCAGCCGGGAGCACTCTCTTGTGGATATCACTGGCCAATCTTGTCCATACGACAAGAGCCAACAGAGAGATATTCTTGGTTGCTGCCCCAGTATTATGGAACTCCCTTCCTCCGGAGGTCTGTCAGAGCCTGAGCATATTCTTGAGGTGGTGTAAACCTCTGATTCGCTAAGCATTTGGCATGCAGAGATAGGGGTTGGGGGGCATTTCTGGGGAGAGGGTAGGGATTTTTTCTAAGGGATAACTTTTGTTGTATTTTCTGTGTTTTTATTACTGTAAGCCACCCTGAGCCTTTGAGAAAGGGCAGGGTAAACATTTTAATAAATAAAATAAATATCTGAGGCCACTGGGTGAGACCGTGCAAAGATTTGGAGCAAGGTACTATGACGACACCCAGCTCTCTTTCCTTTTCATCATCTAACTCAGGTCCTGTGGACTGTGTTTCTTATTCAGTGCCTTGTTGCCTCTGGGGACTGGATGCAGGCAAGACAACTGAAACTGAATCCTGACAAGACTAAAATAGTGATAGATGGTTGGTCCTGTGTACTCAGGGGGACATATGGATGCCCGTCACTGACGGGAGTTAAGACTCCTTTGGAAACAGGTTTGCAGCCTAGTGGTGTTTCTGGATTCATCACCGTATGTAGACTATCAGGCTGTGATGGTGGCTTAGAGCATCTTTCACCAACTCTATCTTGTGAGAAGCCTGCAACCCTTTTTATCAGAGTTAGACCTGGCCACCATCATTCATGTCTCTAACCATGAGGCTAGGCTACTGAAGTGTGCTCTACATGAGGCTGCTCTTAAAAACTGTTTGGAAGCTACACCTGGTGCAGAATGTAACAGCCTGCCTTCTGACAAGGGTGAGTCATTGGGAGCATATTAAACCTGTGCTACTGCTTCAGACAATGCACTGGCTTCCAATAGCTTTCTGGGAACAATCCAAGGTGCTGGTTTTGACCTACAAAGCTCTAAATGGCTTGGGCCCAACGTATCTGAAAGACTGCCTTCCCTTCTCTGTTTCATCATGATCCCTAAGTTCAGCTGAGAACAGCCTCCTACTAATTCCACAATGGCATAAAATGCACAGTCAACTCGTTTGGTCTTGGCTGTAAATAAATATATCTATTGTACAGGCAAGGCCTGCAGTGAAGCTGTCTTGGTAGCTGTCGCACATCTCTGAACTCCTTTCCCTTGGAAATACACCAAAGCCCATGCCGGAGCATTTTCCAGAGGTGGTGCAAGACCTTCCTATATGGCCTGATATTTGGAGGGTGTGGATAAGCTTGGGACAGCTGTGTGGAAAGAAATTATGTGTAATCTGCTCATAATGAATTTGCAGAAGTTGGCTTTCAGAACTGCAGAGTTCCGGTTTTTTTTGGCACAGTGAAAAAAAGTTCCTGGGCAACTAAGGGGTGAGAAGTTATCTTCTGGGACTATTTTAAGTTCACAAGGCTGCTTTTGCAAAGAATGCATACCATCTTCAACAGGGGAACAAGAGCATCCTAAAAGCTCTAGTGTCAAATCCTGATATTTATTTATTTATTTAATATATTTATTTATTTATTTATTTAATTAATATATTTATACCCCGCCCCTCCTGCAAACAGCTCCGGGCGGCTGTTTTTCCCTCCTTTTTCCTGCACTGCTGAACCTGCAATAGGGAGTGTTCAGTCAAGCCTTCCTTCAGCATCTGATTATAGGCCTGTGCTGTTGGTTGAGCAGATCTATGCACCTTGAAAGCAAACACTGGATTTGAGATTTCTGCCTACTGAAATTCATTAGTACCATTTTCTACAGAGTTAGAACACAGAATTATCTTTTTTTTTATGATTTAGCGGTCACTTTTCATCTTGGGCAAGGTAGCATAAGATCGTAACACTTCAGCTTCAGTCATGTGCAGAAATTAATAATTTAATACAGCTCCACCACTGAGTCATCTCTCAAGAAAAACTGAACAGTTTGCTTCTCAATGACAAATGCTTTGTGATCTTTCCTGTATAAATACCAGAACCATTTCATCAGCAGCCAAACCTAAAGCTAGAATCAAATTTAAAAAGCAATGTTCAACAAAATCCCATCTAATTAATACATATCATCTAATAAGTCTCTCAAAATTTCATCTTGTGTCTTACCTTTTGGGCTGTTCCAAACTCTGGTGCAGACACAGACATCATTGTCCCTATTTCAGTACTCATTTCACTCACTGCCTTGGTTTCCTTTGAAGTAACAGCGTCTGGGCTTCCGACAGTGGCAGGGCTGGGTTTCTCCTCAGGCTCTCCCTGCTGTGCATCCTTCACTTTTCTGTTCTTTAATGAACGTTCTTTCCCAATAGGACCAGGTCTATACTCTTTGTTTTCCACTGGACTCAATTCTGGAAGCTAGATGAATGTTTCAACTTGTCAGCTAAAATATTATTTAAAGCAATTCAATATTAAAACTTTTACAGGTTCATGAATATAAACAGACAACAAAAGGGCCATAAGATCCGACTACACCTTGAGAGGACAAACTTTTTTAAAATAAAGGGTACTCTAAAGATGAACAAGTGAAACAGGACATTTCTTACCTGTGAATTTTCTTTTTCTTCTTTTGAAGGAGACACAGTAACTGGTGGGATATGTCCCTCCTCACACAGGGCAGGCAGGATCAATTATGACCGACAGCCTCTGCCTGTGGGAGGGGCATAGCCCAACACAAGACAAGGTTGCCAAAGCTATACTTAACACTAACACCACAATTTAAGCATGCCCCCCGAAGTCAAAAGCTAACAGCAATCAAAAAAGGAAGCGTGTAGTACAGACAGATGGACAGGGAGGAAAGATAACCAACCCCCCTAAACTAACCTCCCACTAATTACCCAAGTGGAATGGGAGGCACGTAGACAATCTGTCCTTCAAAAGAAGAGAAGAAAAATTCACAGTTAAGATGCTTCCATTCTCCCACTTTTGTAGGACAGACGGCCTAACTGGTGGGACGTTCGCAAGCAATGCCACTCCATGGAGGGCAGATTCCCACCAGATAGAAAAGGACCTCCTCCCAACTAAAACACCTGAGTTATTTAGGACACTAGAACTCTCTGTAGCACCTTGTGGCCAAATGCCACTTCAGATGATGCCACAGAGTCCACCCTACAGTGGCAGGTAAAGGTATCCACTGACAACCAGGTGGCTGCCTGGCATATCTCCTCCATGGAGGCTCTACCCAGCAAGGCTGAATTAGTAGCTGCTCTCCTCACCGAGTGGGTCACGATTCCGTGAGGTACAGGAATTCTTGCTGCCTTATAGGCTTCTATAATGCACACCTTTAAACCACCTAGCCAAAGTCAAGTTGCATACTTCTCTACTCCTCCTCTTATGTCCAAAGTCCACAAACAGGACCAAATCCATTCTAAAGGACTCAGACCTCTCCAGGTAAACCTTAACTGCCCTCCTCACGTCCAAGGAGTGCCATTCCTTCTCTTTGGGATGACGTGGGTTAGGGCAAAAAGATGGTAAAACTAGCTCCTGCTCTCTGTGGAAAGCAGTATTAGCCTTAGGATGAAAGGAGGGGGTCCAGCCTAAGAACAAGCAACTTAATTTGGAAACAAACCCAACTCCAGATCAGCAGAGAGGACCCCTAGCTCAGATACACTGTAGGCCGAGGTAATTGCTACCAAAAAACCTGTCTTTATAGAAAGAAAAATTAGGAGATTTGACTCAGGCGCTCAAAGGGAGGCTTAGTCAAAGCTGCAAAACTACATTCAGCCTCCAGGTAGGAAAACGATGTTGTACAAGGGGACAAAGTAGGTCTGCCATCCGAAGGAATTGCCTGACATGCAGAGGTGTAAACAAAGACTATTTCCCAGAACAACACATGATGGTTGAGAGAGTGGAGGCCCGATGCTTCAGTGTGTTTGGCTTGAGACCCATGTCCAACCCTACTTGCAGGAAACAAAGTACTTCTGGAACTTCCTCTCACAAGGCTGATGCCCCATTGTCAGACCACCACTGGATAAAACTATTCCATGTAACTCCATAGATTCTATTTGTCAAGTTCTGTCTGGAAGACATCAAGGTATTGAGGAGCTTACCCGAATACCCCATGGAGCTCAACTGCTCCCTTTCAGCAGCCATGCTGCCAGTGGAACCTCCACATACAATACTGGCCCCTGAGACACGAGGTCTTCTTCCCACTGAGGTAGGAACAGGGGGTTGTCTGCTGCCATGGCTATGATGTCTGAGAACCAGACATTGTGGCCAATTCAGAGCTACTAGGACCACCAGCACCTCTTGTTCCCTGATCGGATGATGATCTCGCTGTATGATTAGAGATGTGAAGGCCCGGAAAAAAACCTGAAAAATTTCCCCCAGAAAAATTGAAAATATTTGGAAAAAATAAAAAACCCTCATGAAATATGCTTTTTGAATGATGAATAAAATGTTTAAGACAAGGTTTTCTTGTATTGCTACCCTTTACTCCCCCCCCCCCAAAATGTCTTCTAAGTAAGTCAGTCTTACTAAGTAAGTCTTCTCATATACTGGCAAAACCTAAGAGATGCAAGAGTTCAGCAGCTTGTAGCTCCATTTGTAAGAAAAATTTAAAACATTTTAAAGTAAAAATTAGTAAATTTGTCATTACTGTCTGAATAAACTATACTTTTAAATTTAATAAATATACCAAACATGATACTTTCATGAGCAAACAAAGTTATAACAATACATTTTATATTCTTAAAGTAGCAAAGTGAATTTAGATCTGTAAAGGGTGCTAAGAAAATAAGTTTAGCATATATTTCAATTTCCCCCCAAATTTCAGTTTTTCAGAAAAAAATGGGGAAAACCGTTTTTTCCCCATGGCTTCAAAATTTCCAGAAATTTTATATCTCTATGTATGATTGGGATTATTTATTTATTTAAATTTAATACCCAGCCCTTCCTACCATCAGGCAGCCCGGGGCGGCTTACAATATAAAATGGGGGAAAGGCATATAATATTCCCTGTGGCCAGACGGTGGACAGCACCCACGCTGCTGCAGGGTCTCTCTTCCTGGCCAGGAACATGCAGACTTTCCTGTTGTGTCTTGTGGCAAACAGATCCATCACTGGCATTCCAAACCTGTTCCAGATCAAGTGGAATGCAACAAGGACCTCTCACTCTGGTCCAACTCTTGGCAGCAGAACTAGTCTGCCTGAATGTTGAGGGAGCCTGCAATATGAACCACCTTGATTAGGGACAGGTGGAATTCTGCCCAGTCGAAGAGGAGAGACGCTTCTGTCTGCAGTGGCCTCGAAAAGAATCTTCTTAATGGTTGATAAAGGCCATTGCTCTTGTACTATCACCATGAACAAAATCATGGTCTCCCTTTATCCACCAGGTAAAATGAAGCACTGCTAGACGAATGGCTCTCAACTGTAGACAACTGATGTGCTACCCCCCATCAACTGACGACCATCTGCCGAGTGGAACAGTGCATCAATGCGCTCCCTAGCCGCAATTGCTCACATCCGTCATGAGCACGAAACAATGAGGATCCTGCAGGGACATTTTGTGGGCGAGACGCCTCAGAGATCTAAACCTGGGATGAAACTATTATGGGCAGGTGAGTCCCTCCCACTATTTCCCACTGATAAGGTCACAACGGATTCCATCTATGTTCACTGCAGAGTCTAACACAGACTACTGGGTTGAGACAGGACACCATGCTGCCTAGCAACTGGGTTGGGAACATTAGATTGCAGCACTACTCCCAATGAAGCTGTCTAGCAGCAGCTGTTGCAGGAGGTCTAGCAGCTTTTCTTGCCTCTTGACTGATAGTTCCACCCAGTCCTGCACTGCATCCAGCTGGACCCTCAGATGGATTATAGAGGTCGATTGGTGGAGACAACTCTTTTCCTTGTTGATTAGAAACATGTGGGTCTGCAGACAGTCCATAGTGAGTTGCAGGTCTCTCCCTGGGCCCTGTGAAGAGGATCTCACAAGAAGATAGTTGAAATACGGCAGATATAGACTCCCTGCTCCCTCAGATGAGCTACAAAGGCCACCAATATCTTTGTGAAGACTCTGGGTGATGACACCAGGCTGAAAGGTAAAGCCTGGAATTGGATACGATGTCCTGCAAAGGCAAAGTGCAAGAATCTCTGATGTGCCACCCTAATTGACATGTGGAGGTAAGCTTCCCGGAGATCTATGGAGAACAAGTAGTCCCCAGGACATAGGGTGGCCATGACGGAGTGAAACTGTTTCTATCTGGAACTTCTGGTACCTCATCCTTTTGTTCAGGACCTTGAGGTCAAGGATTGTGCATACATTTCTGTTGTTTTTTGGCACAATGAAGAAAATAGAGTACATACTGGAGAATCTCTGATCTGCTAGTACCTGCTTGATAGTCCCTATGTAGATGCTGGATCGTCAGCGAAGACTTGGGAACCCTCATCATGTCCTTCACTACTGGAAAAGGAAGGTAGTGATCTCTTAAGAGTGGAGATGAACTCAATTGTATATTGCTGAGTTTCCCTCCTCCAGTCTGAAGAGGTTGCCTCCCATTGCTTTGAAAACAGCTGAAGCCTCCCCACCCCAATTAGGGCTGTGGATTCTGAAAGGTCATGGCCTATCAATGCTGGGGGCTGAGGCTGTCTCTGACCCAATGGCCAAGACCTCTTAGTGACGGGCTGCTTTGTAGCCCATCTCTGCTGCTGCCACCTGGGTCTGTTGGAGTGCTGATCCCTTCTGAAGTTGCTCCTATGGCTCCAAAAGGAGACCTCGGGGCGAAACAAACCCTTGTTCATGCCTTTGGGGAAGTTCAGGGGAAAGGCCCTCTTCTTCTCAGGTTTGGTGCGAGTGTTTCTCTCCATGGCATCTCCAAACAATTTCTTTCCTTAGAAACGAGCTCCCACCAGGACTGCTTTAGAGGGCAAGTCTACCTTCCAAGGCCATAGTCAAACAGACCTATGGGCGACTAGATTGGTGGCCAAGGCTCTGGCATTTAGCTGCATTGTATCCAGGGTAACATCCCTGGATACAGGGCATATGCAACTGTCAGCGCCAGTTTTTTAAAACTACTGTTCAATTCATTCTGCTCCACTTAAGCACCAGGTCACTTGCCCACAGAAATACAGCTCTACTAAAGTTCAAGGCTGAGGTTGTTGTGCTCAGGGCTAGAGCAGAAGCCTCATAATACTTTCTAAGGGCATCGGCAATCTTCCTATCTATAAGGGTTCCTGGGGAACCCATCCCCTTCTGCAGGAAGAGCTGCTGACATGTCTAAGTCCGCCACCCCGGTCTCTTTCTTAGGGAACATGACAAATTCCTCCTGAGGTTTGGGAACAGAATAAAAATTGACTGACATACTTATAGGGGCCCTTAAATTTAGCAGGTTGTTCCCATCCCCCCCTTGATGGCATTCACATAAAATTGAGTACGGGGTAGCTCTGAAATAGTGGTGGCTCCCCTAGGGAAAAAACCTCTTATTTCCCCTGTGTGGTTCGGAGGCCTCCAACAGGAAGGGGAGAGAAATTTGCAGGACTTCAGCCACCGTGGCTAACTGTCTCTCGAAGTTTTCTGTTTCAAAATGCCATTTCCCATCAGCTCTATCACCTTCCTCAATCTCCCTCTCAGACACCGGGGATGTGGGGGTGGGAGACTGCTGGAGTTTCTTTTTGTGGGGGGATTACTTCCTCCCTCTCTTCCTGCCATGCTGCCTTCGTCTGTGAGAATGGGAAAAGCGAGCCCTCCTTCCCCTCTTCTTTCCCCTGTGGGAGGAGAGTGGGACAAAGAGGAAGACTCTGAGGAGGAACCAAAGAAGGAGAATAGAGAGACAGAAGAGGGGGAAAAGGAGGATGCCTCACTTGAACTTCCTGAGCAGCATCACCCTATTTGTCCCTCTTCTTGCGAGAGAAGGCACTCCACTCCTTAGAACTGTTTTCCTCCACACTCCTCAGAGACTGGCATCTCCCCAGATCCCCCGGGACCAGTTCCTCTGGATCAAGTCTCCCTACCAGCATACCAAAAAGGTGGAGGCTAGCCCAGAAATCCTAGGACCACTTCGGGAGCGCTGGAACCAGACCGACTCACTCCCTGAGTGGGAGCTTGCTAGCCAGGCTGGCACCCTCCAAAACGCCCCTCAGGGCTGGTCTTGCCTACTCACTTGAGAGGCAACCCTGCGTCCCAGCGCTGGGGTTTCCCGCCTCTGGGCGCCATGATGTCCGTGGGGGTGGGGGGAGCAGTGGGAAAGCACGCTATGGGGCTGTTGCCCAGTGGCTGCACTTGCAACCAGGCCTCTGCTGTAGCTCAGACTCCCTGCCACTTGCCCTCATTAGTAAACAGGAGCAGCAGCTCCTGTTGCGGCTGCTCCCCCCAGAGAAGTGCCCTGTTGTTCTTGAGAGAGAGAAAGGGAGGAAGAACACAGGGGAAGGACCTCCTGGTCCCCTGCCAACAGCTCAACCCTGATCCTCACCACCCCAAAAGAAAATTTAATACATTTATTTATTTAAATTTATATGCTACCCTTCCCAGAGGTCCACAGGCAGCTTACAGACCAGAAGAAAAAGAAAAAGAAAAAGGAGGCCAAAGAAAATTCTCAAGAGTAGCAGCAAATCCTGCCTCCTACCCTATTGCAAAGCAGGACAGAACTGGGAGTCTCCTATGCCCTTCCCAAAGGCAGAGGCTGTCAGTCCTAATTGATCCTGCCTACCCTGTGTGAGGAGGGACATATCCCATCAGTTAGACCGTCTGTCTTACAAACGAGAAAGAATGTACCCCAAAGTAATATTATTTAATAGAGCTCCAAACTCTTAAATTGAAGAGCCAATACCAGTCCTTTAACAAACAGCACCAGGATGAAATATGACATTCAAGTTAAAGAATAAACCTGCAAAAAGTGGAAAGAGGTATGAGTGGTCTCCTTTGGCTTAATTTTAACAAAGCACCCCAAAAGGGATTCCTTATATTATAGACCTAAAATATTAATGCTTCCCGTATTTTGAGAAAGTCACCAGGAGCGCATTACATCGGTTCTCTGCTCTGAAGTTTGTATTGGCTGCCTATAGCTTTCTGGACACAATTCACAGTGCTGGTTTTGACATTTAAAGCCCTAAATGGTCTGGGTCCCACAAATGTTCTGGGCTGTAAAATGGCCTGGGACCCAAAGACCGCCTTTCCTACCATGCTCTGTTGCGGTCGGCTGGGGGCGCCCTCCTGTGAACTGCCCGTTACTCTTGTTCATTCGGTGGGGGCACACAGGAGGGTATTCTTGGTTGCTGCGGCAACGCTGTGGAACTCCCTCCCCCAAGAGGTCTGTCTGAGTCTGAGAATCTTTTGGAGGTGGTGTAAAACCTTTCTTTTTTAAAAAAGCATTTGGCAGGGGGGGGATAGGAAGAGGGATTAGTTGGGAGGTTGTGGAGGGTGGGAATGGGTTGGGTTTTTTGGGGGGATTGTGTTCTAAATGTTTCTAAATTGTAGTTTATGTCTTTTGTAAGCCACCCGGAGACTTCGGTGAAGACCATTTATACTATGGTACAAATGTAAATAAATATCTGAAAGACCGCTATCCTACCATGTCCCATCTCTGCCCCTAAGGTTGGCCAGAGGCGCCCTCGTGCAAGTTCTGTTATTCTTGTCGGTGGGTGTGCAGGAGGGTGTTCTCAGTTGCTGCTCCCAATTTGTGGAACTGGGAGGTTTGTTTTGAAGCCTGAGCATCTTTCGGAGGCAGTACAAAACTTTTTTATTTGGAAGAGCATTTGGCAGGGAGGGATGAATAGGGCTTGGGTGGGTTTTCTGGGTAGGATTGTGGGGGAGGGTGGGAGTTTATTGGGAGGATGGGCATTTTTACTGTATGAATTTTATTGTGTTTTATGAATTTGTAAGCCACCCTGAGCCTTGTGGGAAGAGCAGCATATATATTTGAATAAATATATAAATATTTGCTGGTGATGTAGAAAAGCACACAGAGCACACACTCGGACTCCAATCAGAAAGGAAAATTGGGTTCTTACCCGTTGAATTTTCCTTCTGCAGGAGATCCTCCTGGATGGCCAGTCTGTAAAGTAGGGTAGATCCCCGCCACTACCAATAAGAGGCAGACACAAGAAGTTTCTCCGGAGCCTGCCCA
This sequence comes from Sphenodon punctatus, assembly GCA_003113815.1. Lineage (NCBI taxonomy): Eukaryota > Metazoa > Chordata > Lepidosauria > Sphenodontia > Sphenodontidae > Sphenodon > Sphenodon punctatus. Next base: position 2,514,413 of record QEPC01000978.1, on the reverse strand, counting down.
AGGGGATCTCACCCCCCTTCAGACTCCAGGTAGTTCTCAGCTCTCATCCACACTGCAAATCGTGTTCTGGAGAGTAAACTACTTTTCTTCACAGGAAGATTAACTTATAAAAAAAACCTAAGAGGAAACAGTTAACGCTTCTAAACCCCCTAGTGCAACTGAGAAATTTGCAAAACTCCAAATCAAAACTAACTGGGCCCAGACGGCTGAACCTCAAGCACCTCAGCGTTACTCCTCACTGCAGGTGGGACTGGCCATCCAGGAGGATCTCCCAAAGAAGGAAAATTCAGCAGGTAAGAACCCAATTTTCTTTTCTCCTGGGAGATCCTCCTGGATGGCCAGTCTGTAAAGTAGGGACATACCATAGCAGTGTCCCCCAGAAAGTACCTCTGTGGGAGGGAAGGATGGGAGATGAACTCCCTGAGATGCCCGGTACAGGAGCCCTCTATAATACAGCTTGTAGCACCCTTCTTCCGAAAACTGCTTCCGCTGACTCTAGAAACGGAAGCTTATAGTGCCTAATAAATGAGTGCACTGAGGCCCACGTAGCTGCCCTACAAATTTCCCCATAAGAGGCCGAATTCTTAAAGGCCTGAGAAGTAGCTGCCCCTCTAAGGGAATGTGCAAAGATTCCTTGTGGAGGAAGTTTTTCCTGTGCCTTATAGGCCTTTATGATACACAGAGATAGCCATTTAGCAATAGATGATTTTGAGGCCTTCAGACCACATCTCTGGACACTATAATTAACAAACAGGGCTGAGGTCTTTCTGAAAGAAGCCGTGTGTTCTGTGTAAATCCTTAAGGCCCTAGTGACGTCCAGAGTGTGCCACACCTTCTCCAGCGGGTGAGAAGGGTTGGGACAAAAGGATGCAAGATTCACCTCCTGTTCCCTTTGAAAACGAGTGTCCACCGTAGGGCAAAATGCAGGATCCAGTCTAAGGATCACCAAAGATCTGAACACACACAGGCATAGGTCTATAGATAGAGCTCCTAGTTCAGACACTCTATGCGCTGATGTAATTCCTATAAGGAAGGCCACCTTGAGTGAAAGGTAGTATAGCGAAGCCTCCCTAAGGGGTTCGAAGGGAACTCTGGTTAGGGCTCTGAGAACTAGGTTCAGGTCCCAGGAAGGGAACCGGTGAATCACCGGAGGGGAAATAACTCTGGATACTCTGAGGAACCTCACAATATGGGGATGTCTGGAGATTCCATAACCCTTGGTGGTACAAAATATGTTATTTAAAGCGGCCACCTGCCTTTGTAGGGTGTTGTGTTTTAGACCTCTATCTAGTCCCTTCTGTAAGAATTCTAGCACCACCCTGATAGAAGCTTTTGCTGGTCTGATTCCCCTCTCCCCACACCACTTTGCAAAGAGGGCCCAGGTGCTCTGGTATATCCTCTTGGTGGCAGGACGTCTCGACTGCAGTAGGGTGTTCAACACTTGATAGGAATACCCAAACTTTCTAAAGGTCCCCCTTTCAAGAGCCACGCAGTTAGCCTCCGAGTCCCTGGGTTGCCGTGGCTGATAGGACCCTGCTGAAGCAGATCTATTTTGTTTAGGAGGCTGAGCGGGGGATGTTTGGATAGTTTCAGAATGTCTGCGAACCACGGGCGTCGCGGCCAATACGGGGTTACTAGGATGACCTGAGCCTGTTCTTGTTTGATTTTCGCCACTGTTCGGTGTATGAGCGAGAAGGGTGGAAAGGTGTAGAGCAGATCCTTGGGTCACTTCATGTTCAGCGTGTCGAATGCCACTGCCCGATCGTCTGGGAATTGGGTCATGAACTGAGGTGTTTTTGTATTGTCCGGCAACGCGAAAAGGTCTATCTTCGGTTAGCTGAAGTGCCGTACGATCTTCTGGAATGCTGACTGATGAAGAGCCCATTCCCCTGGATCGATTGTTTCGCGGCTCAACCAGTCAGCTTGTGTGTTGGTCACTCTCGCTATGTGGATAGCTCTGAGGGATTTCAGGTTGCCCTCTGCCCACCTGATCATCGCCGACGCCTGACGATGCAGGACTTCTGACCGTAAGCCCCCTTGGTGGTTGACATAGGCCTATGCCACTGTGCTGTTGGTATAGAGGAGCACGTGTGTTTCTCAGAGTCGGTGCCAGCTTCTGGAGTGCTAGATATATCGCTCGAAGTTCCAACCAATTGATGTGGTTCTTCCGTTCCCATTTGTACCAGACTCCCTACGTGGACGTATTCTGCGAGTGTGCTCCCCATCTGGAGAGGCTCGCGTCTGTCATCACCGGTGTCCTGTACGAGTCAGAGTGAGACCCCTTTGGTGAATCTCTGTCTCTGTGTCCACCACCAGAAGGATGATTTGACTGACTCTGGAACTGCGATAAGTGGGTTCGCTCCCTGAGTCAGCAGGTCTTGCCATGGACGAAGGAACCGTTGGAGGGGTCTGGCGTTGAATCGGGTCCAGTGTAATAGCCCCAGGCAGGAGGTCATGCTGCCTAGAAGGCTGGCTAGTGTTTTCAGTCTGGATCTGTTTGCCATTGATACCTTGTTGATTAGCTGTAACAGGTCCAGCTGCCTTCGCTCTGGAGGAATACTTTGAAGTTGAGGGTGTCCAGGAGCACCCCGAAGTGCTCCAATGATTGGGAAGGGTTGAGGTGGCTCTTCTCGAAGTTGATGAGAAACCCATGTTGTTGCAAGTATCAGACAGTTCTTTGGACATCTGTCAACGCTTTGTTTCGGGAGGGTGACCGAATGAGCAGATCTTCCAGATACGGGTGTATCCTTATCCCCTCTTGTCTTAAATTTGCGATTAACGGGCTAAGGATCTTTGTGAAAGTTCTGGGTGACGTGGCTAACCCTAAGGGCAAGGTCACGTACTGCCAGTGGGTTTGTGCGTATGAGAACCGGAGCCACTTCCTGTGTGATGGACCGATGGGTATGTGCAGATAAGCCTCTTTTGAGGTCGAGTGAAGTGAGCCACTCGCCCTGTGTTATCGCCAGTCTGATGCACTGGAGTGTCTCCATCTTGAATTTTGGGGCCTTTACTCCTTTGTTCAATGCCTTGAGGTTGAGTACGGCCCTCAATTTCCCCCATTTTGGGGGGACTAGAAAAAGAATTGAGTAGAGTTCTGTTCCCTGTTCATGGGTTGGGACGGGTTCTATTGCCCCGATGTCTCTGAGTCTGTGCACTTCCTTTATCATGGCCTGATGTTTTTGAGCGCTGTTGGATACCGGAGAGGTGCAGAAGGATTGCCTTGGGAAGTGGGAGAACTCGATTGTGTAACCCTCTGTGACAGTCCTTAAGACCCAGGTATCCGTGGTGGCGGTTTTCCATTGGGCTGAGAACCGCCTGAGTCTTCCCCCCAGTTGGGGTTGAAGAGGGGAGTCCCCCGAGTCATGCCTCTGACTTTGGGTGTCTAGATCCTTGTGGTTGTTTGGATCTGTTTCCCGCTGCCTTCTGTTTGTTCCACCTGCTTCGGTATTTTTGCTGGTTGCCTTGATGTGGACAGAAGGGGCGTCTTAAATTTCCAGCGGGTTGGTAGACTGAAGGGACAAAAAGGTTTTTGGGAGGTCCCTACACTCTGGAGAACCTGTTTCTTTGATTTATCAGCTGCATCTGTCAGGACCTTGTCGAGACAGACTCCAAACAGCTTCGCCCCCTGAAAGGGTCCCCCCACTAGAATGTTCTTTGCGGTGTTGTCCCCTTTCCAAGACCTGAGCCAGAGTCTGCACCTGGCTGCTACGTTAGAGGATGCTGCCCGGGAGGCCCATCTGAGTATATCAGTGGAGGAGTCAGCGATGAAAGAGTAGGCCAGCTGTATTTGTGTTGACAGCACCCTCATCATCTTTTCTGAGGTTCACGGGTCCCCGGCCCGCTTGACCTAGGTCATTAGAGCTCTGGAAAAATAGGATGTGATTGTAGTCATCTTGATGACCGAGGCTCTCTCTTCAAAGTTTCGCCTTAGGCTAGATTCGTTACCCCTGTCTGTGGGGTCACAAGGGTAGCATTCCCCTTCTGTAGGGAATACAGAGTTCCTGGCTAGAGATGCCACTGCTGTGTCGACCTTGGGTACAGCCAGGAGGGGTTCCTTAGATTTTGAAAGGGAATACAGGGACAGCTGCGCCTTATTTCGTTTGTATGGTTTGCCGCCACTCTCTCCTTATGATCTTCTCATAGGCCTTGTCTAAGACCATCCCTCTATCTCTGGAGGCTGCTCTAGGGATGTATTCGTGTTCCTCCTCCTCCTCCTCTGATGAATCTGAGGGGGCGTGCTTGTCTTTTTTCTGCTGGAGGTGGAGGGCTTTTACTACCAGGCCAAAGAACTGGTCCCTGTACTTTGCTGGGAGCTACCTGTCCGGGTCAGAGGAAACTTCTAGCTCCTGTTCCTCGAGCTCTCCCTCCTCGAGGGAATAGGACCCTGCCTCTTCCTCCGAAGCCTGATGGTTTTCTGGGGCGAGACTTTCATGATTGCCCTCTACCTCGTCTTCATTGCTCCCCTTGGGACTCCTATTCCCCTTTTTCTTCCTGTTCTTTCTCGGGGCTTGGTCCTCTTCCGAAGAGGGGAAGGACAAGACGTCCTCTGTGGGAGATCCTGCGGATTCAGGGGAGTCTAGGAGTCTGTGGGCCTTGCAAGGCTTTTTGGGCTGCGGCAAGCTTCCCCTTTCCTTGGGCTCTGGGGGCAGGATCCCTGGCTTTCTTTGACCTTGGATGGGACCTCTTCCTCTTCAATTCAGAGAGGATCTCCCTGAGGACCTCCATATAGGGGTCCTGGGCTGGGGGGTTCTGGCGCAGGGGGCTTACATTTTCCGCCACCGCCGCTGTGTTTCATGCTCTCCCCGCTGCCTCTGCAGCCACATTTCCACGTCTCTTCGACATGGTCTCCTGCGTCTGCCCAAAGGATTCAGAGCAGCTGCGAACAACCGGCTCTCTCCTCCGTGTGGGGGATTGGGAGAAGCCAGCAGGACTGGCTGAGGCAGGGTAGGGCTGGGCCACGCTGGGTCCTAGTGCCCGTAGACGTGGTGCCCTGGCTGCTGCAGCCCCTAGAGGCGCACGCAAAAGCCGAAGCTGCGGCTTCTTGCTGGGCAGAGGCTTTTCACCACGTGGGCTTTCTTGACTGCCCTAGCGCTGAATGCGGCCTGAGAGGGAGCGTGGACCTAGTGTTCGGGCCGTCCCCGGGGGTCGGAGCTCCCCCTTCGCTTCTAATGGCGGCCATGCCTTCTGGACTGGATGGGAGCTTGGAGCCGCTTGGCGCAGAGGAGTGTGTGTGCATGCCAGATCCAATCCACCTCCTAGGTGACCCCATGGAGGGGGCGTAACTGTCGGGCTCAGTGCCACGGCAGATGTTGTTGGTCCCTGCCTCCAAGGCCCCAGCAGGTTTAGGATCCCTTAGGATCAATAGGCAGTCCCTCTTGGAGGCCAGCTATACCCGCTCTCCGGGGCTCCCCTGCCCGCAGGAAAAGGGCGTGCCCGGACCATTGGCCCCGAGTCCCCTCTATCAGAGGGAGGTGAACAGGGCAAGGAATTTCTCCTCCCCTGGCACCGGGGCTCCTTCTTGCCTGATGAGGGCTACCTGGTTTCTATTCTTGAGAGGCAGCCTCCTCTGCTTCCTATCAGTGTGGAGGCAGACAACAAACTGAAGTCTCCGGAGAAACTTCTTGTGTCTGCCTCCTATTGGTAGTGGTGGGGATCTACCCTATTTTACAGACTGGCCATCCAGGAGGATCTCCCGGGAGAAGGCCACTAGCTGAGCAGAAGGAATTGTGTGTTAAAACAGATACTGTGTGTGGGACAGATGAGTTTTTGAGGGGGATTCACTTGTGCAAAGTAAGCCAAAGGAAATGCCTTATTTCCATATTTTAAAATGTAAATCTGATTTTTGCATGTGGGAAAGGTGTTGAGGGTGGAATTAAGGGACTTCTAAGAGTTCAAGTCCATAAAGCAGGTATCAACCCAACCCTACGATATGACACTTCAGAAACCTTTGACTCTGCAGTAGACAGCAGCAGGGGGTGGTGTATATAACGGAGGTAATAGTGAGTTAGTGGAGAGTTTTGGGGGGGCATAAAGACAGAGAATGTACAAGGGAGAATTACTGTTAATACTGATGGATAGTTGGAGCAGCACAAAAGCTCCTTAATGTTGGCAAAGTGTATGGCATGAGAGAGTAAGGGGGCTGTCAATCGAACTGTCATAGGACCGGAAGTCCCGCCCCCGTCAGTGTTCCTTGTCCCCAGAAATCCCTCCCTGAGCACGTGGTTGTGACGTAGAGGGAAATGACGTGGGTAAGGTGACCCCCTGAGCATGTGGATGTGACGTAGGGGGAAAATGATGTGGGTAAGGTGACCCCCCTGAGCATGCGGTTGTGACGTAGGGGGAAATGACGTGGGTAAGGCGACCCCCTGAGCATGCGGCTGTAATGTCG
>QEPC01000978.1:2489273-2507925 GCA_003113815.1 Sphenodon punctatus | reverse complement strand
CTACGTCACAACCACGTGCTCAAGGAGGGACTTCCGGGGACAAGGAACACTGACAGGGGGACGGGACTTCCGGTCCTATGACAGTTTGATTGACAGTAGCCCGCTTACTCTCTGGCATGCTATAAACTCTTGCTCCATTAATAGGGGTTAGACCAGCAGTTCTTCCACTCCCCCCATTTAGAAGGTAATTAAGGTTTAAAAAACAAAAACACAAAACAAAAAACCAATTCCTACTAATAGGGGACTTCAATTATCCTGATATTTGTTGGATGACTACAGCAAAAGGTAGAATGTCCCAAAGTTCTTGGTATGTGTGGGAGACAACTTTCCCTTTCAAAAGGCTGAACCACCAACCAGAGACTTTGCTATTTTGTATTTAGTTCTGACCAATTAAGAACTGGTAGAGGAATATAAAGGGGAATGTATCTAGGGAAAAAGCAATAATGAAAGGAGAATTGGTAACCTACCTTCGGTGAATTCCTTTCTCTCATACGCTCTGCATACTCCTCCCACTGGGTAGTTCTACCGTTGACTGCTAGGAGGTAGATGATACATTTTCTTTCACTGCGCCTGTGTCATCGGAGCTACCCGGCTCTCGCCAGTCCGTTCCCAAGCTGAAAAATCTATCCTCCATCTCCAGATGAAAGCTAGAAACAATAGTTGCGAGAACAGGGACCACCTCCGTCACTCACCCGAGAGTAACATACCAACCATATATTAACCTGCCTACGATAACTGTTCCTAACAACTTCTATAATCCGTTAATTGAACTGCGGTACTGGTCCCGCACTTCCCGCTTTCTTAACCATGCTGTTTGGCAGGGAGGGTTGGAAGAGTATGCAGAGCATATGAGAGAAAGGAATTCACAGAAGGTAGGTTACCAATTCTCCTCAGACCTCTGCATCCTCCTCCTGCTGGAACGTACCCAAGCATCGTGACAAAACCTCAGGGGTGGGAGGCAACAGCACTGGGAGTGTCCAGTACAGCCTGCAGCACCCTTCTGCCAAGCAGCCTCTGGTGACTGAAACACATTCATTTTATGTCTAACGAAAGTATGAATTGACGCCCATGTGGCAGCCCTGCAGATCTCCTCGTAAGAGGTTCTTGCCTTAAAGGCGTATGACATGGCTGCGCTGCGCACAGAATGGGCCCAAATTTGGAGGGGAGGAACCCTACCCCTTGCCTTGTATGCCTCTACAATTCCCCGTTTCATCCATTTAGAGATCAGGGTCTTTGTAGCCTTGCACCCCTGATACCCTGGTCTGATCTTCACAAAAAGTGCAGTAGACTGTCTGAACCCCCTAGTCCTAGCCATATAGACTTTTAGGGCTCGCCGGACATCCAGCGTGTGCCAGGCCTTTTCCTTTGGATGCACTGGTCTGGGACAAAAAGAGGGTAATACAACCTCCTGTGTTCTATGAAATAAGGTATTAATCTTTGGTAAAAATGCCTGATCCAGTCTTAATGTAACTGAATTCCACTGGAAGGTGCAAATGTTGTCCTCCATGGACAGCGCCCCTAACTCGGAGACACGTCTCGCTGATGTCACTGCAACAAGAAAAATGACTTTTAACGTCATAAAATAGGATGACATGTCTAAGAGGTTCAAAAGGGGGGTCTGGTAAGGGCCTCCAGGACCAAATTAAGATCCGAAGAGGGGACTCTATGTACCACCGGGGGAGAGATCATTCTGGCTGCTCGTAGGAATCTCCTAATGTTCTTGTGCGAGACCACCACCCTATTTAACACTGCCCTGAGAACTGAGTCTATGGCGGCTGCCTGCCTAGCCAGAGTGTTAGCCTTGAGCCCTTTATCCAGGCCCTGCTGGAGGAATTCCAGAACCTGTGAAAACCCTGCCTTGCCAGGGTCCTGCCCCTGCTGGAGAGACCACATAGCAAAGGTTTTCCACGTGGCCCGATAGTGGCAGCCCTCCTGGAGAGCTGGATCGTGGCCAGACCTGCATTGGAGTAGCCTCTTGCCTTTAGCGCTGCGCGTTCAAGCTCCATACTGTCAGCTGTAATGTCTGTATCTGTGCAGCATACTGGGCCCTGAACAGGGAAGGATAGTCTGTGGTACTGTGCGTGGCTTAGATCTATCAGTTCGGAGAACCACGGTCTCCTGGGCCATCGCTGTGTTACCAGCAGCAGGCATGCCTGTTCCCTGATTGTCTCGGCTATTGTTCTTTGAATTAGTGGAAACGGAGGGACTGCATATAGGAGGCCCCTGGGCCAGGGATGGTTTAGCGCATCGATCCCTTCCACCTCCCTGCATCGTGAGCGTGCCATGAAGCGAGGTACCTGGGTGTTCTCAGCGAACAGATCTGCGGGAGGCTGAGCCAGGTAACTAACTGCTGGAATACGGACCTGTCCAACACCCACTCGTGTGGGTCCAAGGTCTACCGACTTAGCCAGTCGGCCTCCGTATTGTCCTGGCCTCTGATGTGTAGGGCCTTCATGGATGCCAGGTGTGACTGGGCCCATGAAGAAGCTTGACTGCCTCCCAGCGTAACTATCGATCTCGACCCCCGCCGGTGGTTGATATAGGCCTTTGTCGTCACATTGTCCGTGTATACCAGGAGGTGACGAGAGGAGAACGTCGGGTACAGACGTTGAAGTGCGAGGCGGATGGCCTTCAACTCGAGGAAGTTGATCTTCCTGCCTGCATCTCTCTGTGACCAGAGCCCCTGGGCTGAATGGGGCCCTGCATATCCCCCACAACCCTGAAGGCTGGCATCCGTTGTCAACACTCATCTTGCTGGTTCCGTGAGTGGCACTCCCTCCTGGAATGTTTCCGGCTTTAACCACCAGGACATCGAGTCTTAACTTTCGCGGAATGGGAACCCATGGATTGAGCCCGAGCGCGAGTTCTCTTTGGAAACCCCTTAGCTGCCTCTGCAAGGGACGCAGGTAGAAATGGCCCCACGTCACTTGCCCGATGCAAGGTATCAGTAACCCCAGCAGCCTTGCTAGTTGTTTGAGCCTCATGCGGTCGTGGAGCCTCAGCAGTCAAACTAACGTCTGTATCTTGGCCTGTCGTTCTGGTGGCACGAACGCGAGATCGGAGGTGGTACCTATCAGTATCCACAGATGCCCCAACCTGCGAGTTGGAGCGAGGTGACACTTATCCTTGTTTATCATGAAGTCGTCTCTCTCCAGGTACTGGATGAACTTGCTCAGGCGCGCCACTACCTTGCTGGGGGAGTTGCCCCAAATCAGGTGGTTGTCTAGATAGGCATAGATGTGGATCCCCTCGCTGCGAAGGTTGGTGATGAGCGGGATTAAGATCTTCATGAAGATCCTGGGAGCCGACGACAATCTGAAAGGCAGGGCTCTGAACTGCCAGTGTTCCCCGTTGTAGGCATTTCCTGTGCGGGGCCCAAATCGGTACATGTAGGTAGGCTTCTCTGAGGTCCAGAGATGCCATCCAATCGTCCTTCTGCAGGCTTTGACATACTGACGCCACTGCGTTGAATCTGCGTTTTTTCACGTACCTGTTGAGAGCCTTCAGGTCTAGTATGGCCCTCCACTTTCCCAGCTTCTTGGAAACTAGGAACAGGATGGAATAGATGCCTGAGAAACCCTTTTGCACTGGGACCCTTTCTATTGCCTGTATCTCTGAGTCTTTGAATCTCAGCTGACAGGGTCATGTGCTTCAGTCTGTCTTTGGACACTGGGGAGGCAATGAATCTTTGTCTTGGAGGGCGCTCCAGCTCTATGTGATAACCCTTTGCTACGCAGGAGAGGACCAAAGAGTCTGTAACGGACTCCTCCCACGCTGCCTGGAACTGCTGTAGCCTGCCCCCTACCTCTGAAGAGGCATAGTCAGGCATCTTGTTTTGTTTGGGCGGGGCCAAACCCCCTTGGTCTTCGCCTATCGAACCTCCCAGATCTGAATCCTCTCCCTTGAAAGGAAAAGTTATTTACATAGTCCCTGGGACCCTGGTTGTGACCCCTCGTGGAGGTACCGCCGAACCCCCTAAACCTGAACGAGTGGCCCCGAAAAAACCCCCTTTTTGGTGCCACCTGCTGTAGTGTCTTAGGCTTGTCTTTAACGTTTGCCTCCTCAAGCACTTTCTCGAGGCACACCCCGAAGAGCCTGGATCCTTTGTAAGGGGCCTAGGTGAGGAGATTCTTAGCCGTTGTATCTCCCTGCCAGGAACGCAGCCATACCCTGCGCCTGGTTGCTATACTATTGGTCATAGATCTGGCTGACCAAGTCAGGGTATCTGTTGTCGCATCTGCTAGGAAGGCAGTAGCCATGCAAATACAGGAGGATAGCTTCTGCGATTTTCTTTCTGACAGCTCGGGGTCTTGGGCCTCCTGCATCCACGTAAGGAGAGCCCTGGAAACATATGAGGCAACAATATTGATCTTAAGGGAGGCTGCCGTGGAATCAACTGCCCTCCTAAGGGCGGAGTCCACTCCTCAGTCTGTCGAGTCCTGGGGGGTGGCAATCCCCCCCCCCCCCAGTGGGAAAAACTGTCTGACGGGCTAGAGAAGCCTCCGCTGCATCTATTTTGGGGCTTTTGAACAGTGGTTCCTCCCGCCTGGAGAAGGAGTAAAGGGAGTCCTGTGTCCTGTTCATTTTATAAGCCTTGTCGGGGTGCTTCCATTCCTCAAGCACTATCCTCTCAAAAGCTTTATCTAGGGGCAGGCCCTGACCCCTGCCATGTACTGTAGGGATAAAATCCCTAGTCTCCTCGTCCTGCGAGTCGGAAGAGTCCTCCTTAGAGGGCTTTTCCCTGAGCTGGAGAGTTTTAATCACCTGCCCCAGCAGCTTCTCTTAACACTGGGTAGGAAACTGCCTCTCTCTCTCTCTCTCTTTGGGGTCTGCAGTGGACTCCGCACATTCCCCTTCCTCTATGTCAGAACTCTCCTGAGAGGAAGCGGAGTCTGAGTCTGAATGTGCCAGCAGCTGGGCTTTGAAGCCCTGTCTGCTCTCCCCATGCTGATCTTCCTCCTCAGATCCCTGAGGGATTGCAAAATCTGGGCTCTAGCTCCCCCTAGTGGAGCTTTTCCCTTTTTTGTTGCCGCCCTGGGCTTTCCCGCCCTCTGTAACTTGCTGGTGGGCCTGTCAGCAGGGAGACCCCTTTTTCTTTTCCCGCTTGCCTTGGCCTGGGAAAGCTCCCTTAGCGAGGTCATTATCTCCCCCATTGTTTGGGCTATCGAAGAGAGGGAAGGTACCTGTGTGTCCCTGGCTCCCTCCTTCTGTTGCCGCCACCTCCGACCTGACAGCGGGGGTGGGGGCGAATGCTTGCTGGTTGCGCTCATTCTAATTTTAGAGCTCGGACAGGGCCAAGCCGCACTGACCCTGACCATAGGCGGGGGGAGCGCCGATGAGAAATATTCCCTGCTAAGCGGGAAAAGAGCGGCCTCCCTTGCTCCCAGGCGTGATGCACGGGAGCCGGCAGGGATAACATTCAGAAAAGGCCTGGCCTGACAATCCCGAGACTGCGTCCAGGATTGCTGTCCCGAATGCCCCAATTCTTTTTTTTAAAAAAAAATTTCTTCTTGCCTAACTGCTCCTCCTCCTCTTTTTTTTTTTTTTTTTTAAAGGGGCCTGAGGATCCCGAAGGCGCGTCCTAACGGTTCTGAGGCAGACGGACTGGCGAGAGCTGGGTAGCTCCGATGACGCAGGCACAGTGAAAGAAAATTCATCATCTGCCTCCTAGCGGTCAACGGTAGAACTACCCAGAAGGAGGAGAATGCAGAGGTATGAGGAGAAATGACCGTTTCTGATCCTAAGACAGGAGAAGTACAGCAGAATTTACACAATTGATTTTTCAAAAGCAGACTTCAACCAGCTCAAAGTTGGATCCTTATTAGAGTAGGAAAAGTTTAACTGAGAAAAATGTTAATGGGGTACAGAAGGGTTGGCCATTTCTGAAAACACAAGTGCAAATCATACCGATGTGAAGGAAGGCTAGGAAAAATCAAAGATGAGCAATGTGGCTGCACAAGGATATTTCTAAGGGTCTGAAAACCAAGAGGCAAAAAATACAGGAAGTGAAAGAAAGGGCAGGTCCATTGAGGAAGAATATAACAAAGTAGCATGAGAGTGTCAAGACAAAATCAGAAAGGCAAAGGCAGAAAACGAGTTCCAACCAGCAAGGGATGTTAGAAAAAACAAGAAGGGGTTTTTACATATGTATGACTGAAGAAAGACAGTGATATGCCCAATGATATACATCCAAGTATCCTGAAAGCTCACTGAAAAAGTTGTGGAACACCTTGCTATTATATTTGAGAACTCATGGAGAACTAGTAAAATCCTAGAGGACTGCAGAAGAGGAAACATACTGCCTCTCTTTAAAAAAGGAAGACCCAGGGAATGATAGATCAGTTATCCTGACTTCAACAGTTAGCAAGATAATAGAGCAAATAAAAACATAACGAGTGTCATACTGGGTAAGACTCATGGTCCATTGAGCCCAGCATCCTGTCTCTAACAGTGGCCAGCTATAGTTGCTTGAGAGAAGTACAAATACAGGTCATGGAGGTGTGACCCATCTCCTGCTAACCACTTCCAACTACCAGTAGCTGGAGGCTTACACACCAACTAGTAAGCATTAATGGCTCTATCCTCTAAGAATTTATCTAGTTTTCGTTTGAAGGTAGTTTTGGTGCTAACTTTCACCACTGCCTCTGGCAACGAGTTACATGACTATTGTCTGCTGGGTGAAAAAACACTTCATTTTGTTTGCTTTAACTCTGCTGCTGTATGTTTAACTTCAGAGTGTCCCCTTGTTCTTATTGTGAGAAAGGGCAATTTTCTCTACATCACTGATTTTATGAACTTCTATCATATCCCCCTTAATCACCTCTTATCCAAGCTAAACAGCAGTAACCTGTTGAACTTCTCCTCATATGGAAGTAGATACATTTCTTCCATCTTCCTTGTTGCCCTTCTTTGAACTTTTTCCAGTTCTATTATATCTTTCCTGAGATAGGGCAACCAGAACTGCACACAATATTCAAGGTGGGGGTGTACCAAAGATTTATACAGCAGCAATATGATATTTTCCATTTTATTTCTATTGCTTTTGCAATAATGCCTAGCATTCTGTTTGCCTTTTTGACATTGAGTTGACTTCTTCAAGGATCTATCTACAAGGATGCCAAGATCCTTCTCCTGAGTGGTTACACCGAGATCAGAACCTAGCATCGTGCATCTAAGAGAGGATTATTTTTTTCTTTACAGCGCCTTGCACTAATCAACATTGAATCATTTGCCATTTTATAGTCCTTCACCTAGTTGTGCAAAATCCTACTGAAGGTCTTAACTATCTTGAATAAGTTGATGTCATCTGTTACTTTAGCCACCTCACTCCATAACTGGACTCTTCCTCTTATCCCGTGACTACTTAGTTTGTTCAGGGACTGTGTCAAAAGCTTTTTGAAATCCAAATATACTGTATCAACTGGATCACCCCTACTTATGTACTTACTAACAATCTCATAAAATTCTAATAGGTTAGTGAGACATAACTTCCCTTTGCTAAAGCCAAGGCTGGTTTTCACTCATCAAATCATGCTTATCAATGCTTAGTAATTATGTTTTCAAGAATGGTCTCCACCAGTTTGCCCGGTACTGATGCCAGGTGTACTAGTCTGTAGTTTCCAGTGTCACCTCTGGAGACCTTCTTAAAAATTGGGGTTACATTTGCTCACCTCCAATCCTTGGCACAGAGTTTAGTGACAAATTACATATTACTGATTGTAGTTCAGCAATTTAAATTGGAGTTTTTTCAGTATCCTTGGATGCATACCACCAGGCCCAGGTGACTTGCTACTGTTTAAATTTTCAATATGCAATAAAACCTCTTCTGGTGTGATGCTAATTAGATAATTTCTCAGATTCCTCACCAACAAAAGATAGCGGGTATCACCCCAACATCCTCTGCAGTAAAAACTGATGCAAAGAACTGACTTAGTTTCTAAGCGATGGCCTTATCATTTAAGGAGTGCCCACGTTGTTCCTTGATCATCTAGCGGACCGACTGCCTCTCTAGCAGGTTTCCTGACTCAGATGTACTGATATTTTTTTTTGCTTTTGGGTTTGGTATCCCTAGCAAGTTGTTCCTAAAATTCCATCTTGGTCTTCTTATTATGGTTTTACACTCTCTCTGCCAATGTCTGTGCTCATTCCTATTTTCCTCATTTAGACTACTTTTCCATTTTTCCGAAGGACGAATTTTTGGCTCGGATAGCCTCTTTAATGTTACCATTTAGCCATAAAGGCATTTGTTTGGGTTTTCCCCTGCTTTTTTAAACTTGTAGTATACATTCAATCTGAGTATCTAAGATAGCAGTTTTCAATAGTCTCCATGCCTCTTACAGTCCTTTGACCTTGATGACTTTTCATTTGAGTTTCCCCTTAACGTACGTCCTCATCTTTGCATAGCTCCCCTTCCTGAAGTAAATACCCTTTGTGGCAGACTTATTCGGTAATCTTAAATGTTGAATTTAATTATATTGTGATCACTATTAGATAGTGGCTCTGCCACTGTTACCCCTTTCACTAGATCCTCTGCTCCAGTTAGGACAAGATCTAAAATAGCTTCTCTTGTGGGTTTCAAGACAAGCTGCTCCAGGAAGCAGTCATTTATGGTGTCCAGGAACTTCATTTCTACAATACATCCTGAGGAAATATTTTCCCACTTAATATGGGGTTAGTTAAAACCCCCCATTATTATTGTACAGCCTGCTTTTATAGCCTCCCTAATCTTCCTTAGCAGTCACTGTCCACATCCTGGTCAGGGGGTCAACAGTATAGCCCCATTACAATCCAGTTGTCTTTTAAACATGGAATTTATATCCATATACCCGATTCCAGAGGTAAGTGTCATTTATGTTTTTTATCATGTTTGATGCAATGCTGTGTCTTTAATATACAGGACTACTCCACTCCCGGTACTACTAGCTCTGACATTTCTACATATTTTGTAAACCGGTATCAGTGTCCCATTGATTTTCCTCATTCCACTATGTTTCTGAGATGCCTATAATATCAATGTCCTCACTTGAAGTCAAGTACATTAATTCCCTATTTTACTTTGGAGGCTTCTGGCACTGGTATACAAACATTTAAGCATTTTAATTCTCTGGTGCCAGTGGTTGCATATTTTGTTTAATATGCAATTATTTACGTTTGTCTGTTTCACAATATTAACCTCCAGATGTTTCTTCCCCAGCCTCGTTACTGGAATACACCATTACACTATCAATGGTGGCATCCATTTGGGATACCTCCATCTGAAACACATGCTCCACAGCAACGGTCTGCTTTCCCTCGAGTTTTATTTTAAACCACCTGTGCAGGTGCTGTCAAGTTGCTGGCTCAGAATTGCCCCAGGCTGTGATGGCGGCTAGCCTGGGCTCCGACCTTGAGAAACCTCTGAAGTCACAAGGGTAGAAATATTTTTAGGCTGCTTGATTATTGTATTGTCCTGAAGTACACTGTATGAACATGTAGCATAAGAAATTCCCCTGCTGCTAGTAACACTGAGCTACTAGCACTACTACTAGTAACGTTGAGCCAGGTCAGTGTCTAGCTATCCATAGTGGTGGTGTTTTTATTAGCATGGCTAAGGTCCTTATTGACCTTCACTTTTCATAAGACTAATGGCAGGGGAAAAGCTAACCTGTTTTTTTTTTTTGGGGTGTGTGTGAAATTGAAGTGGAGAGTGGATGCCGAGTCTCAGGTAAGCAGTAGGGAGAAACCTGAAACCATGGCATGGTGCTGAATCTCCCCCACTAAGTTAATGCCATCTTCCTTATCTTCTGAAGAGAGGATGGTGGAGGATATTTTTCTTACTGTTCTCCAAGCAACCTCGAATTCCTAGCAAGGGTGGAAAAGAGGTAGAGGCAAACCATGTGGTGAGCCATCCTTTAGGAATGTTCCCTATTATCCAATCTACACTACTCAAAATTACTGGGGACTGACCTGAAAAAGAATTGGCAGGTCTAAAATGAGTTAAAGCAATAATGGTAAATACACGTTTATCAAAAAATCAAGATTAACAACCTGGTTCAATTTTACAAATACTACTACTCAGACTTTGAAGGTAGCTTTGGATCTTTTTGTACTTGGATCTTTTTGCATATTTTATCTGGAAAATGTGAGTAGGAGCTGGGCATTTTCCTGACTGTAATACACTGGAGTAGCAATCTGTCTCATTAGGAGGATATTTATAGTTCATTTATGTTTTCTAAGACTACAACATTTTAGCAGGAACTACGGAGCAGTTATTAACATTTCCCCTTTCCACCAAATGCAGTTGGTGCAGTAAAAGGTATCGTCACACTACTGTGTCGCTATTGCCCCTATATTAGGGACCAACATGGCAACCTTATTTTCTCTACACCTTTTCCACTGGTGGCAGATAATTCCAAGATGCTCCTAGACAGACAGACTTCTACTATAATTAAAAAGGGTTAGAACATTATTATTATTACCTTGTGTGCTTTGATGGGCCCTGCCCGAGGCTGCTTCTGTCTTTGTTCTTTTGGTTCAGGAAGTTTGTCCATAGGCTTCTCTGAAATGGATGGGCCAACCTCATTGTCACTGCCACTAGAAGCTGGAGCTCCAAACTGAATTGTTTCTATTCCAAGTTCAACTCCACTTTCCTGCCCAGGTTTAGTTCCCTAATTAAGAATTTCAAGGGTTGCATATCTAAGTTCAAACCAATTCTGGACGTACAGCTTTGCATTAATACAGCTTATTTCAATGTCAGTGTAGTTAATATTTAGCCAAGCAAGAGTCAACATTTTTGGTCTTTTTTTTTTTTTTTTTTAAACTGAAAGTGTAATATTATAAAGCTAGCAGAATGAATGCTGCAGACTTGGATACAATATTTAAGTATAAAAATTGGTATGCCTTGGATGCAATGTGAGTGATCATCAGATCTTATTTTAAGTTTTTAGTCTTACCTCTGGGGATGAAACTGATCCAAAAGATGTCAAAGGCTTGTTCCATGCACTGACTGAAGGTGGCTGTGGTGGACTAATGGGTCCCACTGAAAGTCCAAAGAATACAGTGGAGTTAGATCATCATTTGATCGTAAGGTTACTCTCAAACTCAAGACGAGTATGGCTGTGCAGTGTTGTACAGCACCCCATTTTACAGCATTTTCTAAGCAATACGGGAAAATAAAGCTCAGACCAGGATATTTGAAGCCTCCAGAAAAGTCAGCCAACAGTCAAAGTTCTCCAAGTACATTTCCTATAACCCTCCCAGGGGAAAAAAAAAAAAAGGTACCACTTACATTTTTTGGAGAGGTCATGGAGAACAGTTGCAGATGCTACCTTATTTTCCCATAATTCAGTTCCAAGGGAATTGTGCGATTGTGCATTCTGCAAAACTTTGCCTGCTGCTGCATACTCAGTGTTGCTGGTTCCACATGTTGTCTGTGCTTGTGGCTGAATGGATGCATGCAACTGGCTTGTGGTCTGGGACACACACTGAGACTGTACTTGTGTCTGAGCTTGTGCCTGCTGAGCAGCTGCTGCTGCCGCCTGCTGCTGCTGCTTTTTGACAAATCTGGGTGGCAACTTGGAATTCTGACTTCTTCCTTTTTCATTTGAACTCTTTTTAGACCAAACCTAAGAATAAGATTGTCAGTTATAAGAAGGTGAAGTTATGTGGATTCTCTACAGCTTGTCTGTCAACTGTACGATTGACTAAAAGAATATGAGCAATGCTTTGGGGGTGTGGTCCAGTATCTCTTTAGTGCCATCATTAATCCCCCTGAAGTGAAAAGGACTGGTGAATTGCACTGTTTGTAGAGAATGTTAAACAATAGTAATCTGACTTATGGTGCCAGTGTGGTGTAATGGCTACGTGTGCAGTATTTGGACTGGGAGGTATTGGGGGGGGACCCTGGTTCAAGTCTCGCCTTTGCCAGAAACTCACTGGGTGACCTCGAGCCAGTCACGATATTCTCCCAGCCTAAGCTACCCCACAGGACTGTTGTGAGGATTAAGAGTTGTATTATATGTAAAGAGCTCTGAGTGCAATGGCAGGAGGTGCCATATAAAAATAACGATTATTAAAGAGATTTACGATTTTTAAGTATCTCCCAGTGCTCCTTATTCATTGACCTATTAGTCAAAGAGGAAAAAACCCACCCTCAATGGGTGCTACCAGACGTAAATCAGCTTTTAAAAACACATTTGGTGTTGCATCTGGTTGTGCAAACATACTTACAGAGTTTGTGAACTCAAATATCATGAATGTGCACAATTTAGCTGCACCATTCTACCATCAGTTTTTGGTCATCCAGGGACCATAGACAGAGATTTTGTGAAGGACCAGTCTAGTTCCTGCTCCGTTTCATGGTGTTTCTGGCAAGGGGAGTTGGCAGAAAGTACAACTAACAGGCAGGAAAGCGAGTGAAAGGGTACTTTCACAGTTGGGTCCTCTTCGGAAAGGGGAATTGGTCACCTACCTCGGTGATTTCCTTTCTCCTCTGTCTACGGATAATCCTCCGCACGGGTAGCTTTGCGGATGGCCACCGGGAGGCAGAAGATGAAACGCTTTACTGCGTCTGCGTGAAGAGCTATCCCCCAGCATTCCTCAGTCCATATCCTAGCTGAGGGCGTAGTCCAACTTGGAAACTTGTCCCAGATTATCGTTGCCTGTTAACCGAGGTCTTAACTATGCCTAAAACAGGAACCGTGTGTAGCCTATGAATCCCCTCCCCTTTTTTTCCAGCTGTGGTTATCCCCAATGCTGTTTGGCAGAGTGGGTCGGAGGATTATCCGTAGACAGAGGAGAAAGGAATTCACCGAGGTAGGTGACCAATTCCCCTTTCTCACTCTGTCTCCGGCTAATCCTCCACACGGGATATACCCGAGCCTTACATCCCTAAGGGTGGGAACAAACAGCTGGGCCTCCAAGAGCCAGAGGATTCTAACAGTTTAGTCCTGGCGCCCCCTTGTGGGCCTTTTTGTCTTTTGTTTCCCACTTTATGAGAGACTTCCCCCCCTTTGGTCTAACTGTTCCTGGGGAGGGGATTTTATGAGGGACTTTCGTTTGCAACTCACATAACTTGCCCAGTGAGTGTAAAATATTTTCCATCATGGATGCCAGGAAGGGCATGTCCACATGTGTGCTCTCCTGATGAGCTGCTGCTTGCTGCGCTTCATTTTCCTGAGCCCCCTCCATCTCAGCCCATGCCACGGCGCTGCTGATGGGAAAATGCACAGCGGTAGGAATGGCTCCCATTGAGCGGTGCGGTTCCTTGGCGGGGGGAGGCTAATCTGCGCTCCTTATTCGAGGCTGTAACTGAGCCCCACTCTCCCGTTCCCAGGTACTTTGCGCGGGAACCGGCCGGGCGCTCCGCGTTCACCCGAGGATTGGGGAAAACGCTGCCCTTTAAGCCCCGCCCACTCGCTCTTAATTGCCCCTTTGTATTTTGGCTTGCGAGCTCTCTATCTAATTTTTGTTCTTCTTTCTTTAGGTTCTGGAGAGGAAGCAATTGCGCAACCGACGGCCAGAAGGCAGAAGACGGAGTGAGGAATGCTGGGGGATAGCTCTTCACGCAGGCGCAGTAAAAAGGAAAATTGGGTACTTACCGCTGAATTTTCCTTCTGTGGGGGATCCTCCTGGCCGGCCAGTCTGGACAGTAGGGTAGATCCCGCCAGGAGCCAGTAGGAGGCAGACATCCAACTTTGAGGAGCCTAGTAGTAGGGATTTACCCTCAGCTCCCCAGTCTGAAAAAGCTGAACCTGAGAATTAAACTCCCAATATCCTCTATTAAATTTTCTTTTTTTCTGTTTTTAACTATTCAGAATGAACCTGACTAACCGGGAGAACCAACTCTACTCCCAAAACCTAACTGAGCCTGAATAAAGCCGTAAAGAATTCTCTTACGGCTGGGAACAAGAGGCACCCCACCTTGGACCACCACAGAGTTGACCTCACTCTGGGTGGGGACTGGCCAGCCAGGAGGATCCCCCGCAGAAGGAAAATTCAGCGGTAAGTACCCAATTTTCCTTTCTCCTGGGGATCCCCCTGGCCATCCAGTCTGGACAGTAGGGACGTACCAAAGCAGTACACTAAACCCAAACCAAGGGAGGGAAAAAACTAATTTAATGGAGGGACGTCATGGTAGGTGACTGTGGTCCCCAGACGTACTTGCCTACGCCTTAGAGAACCGCCTGCGGTACCCGTCTCCCAAAGGCTGCNTAAGTACCCAATTTTCCTTTCTCCCGGGGGATCCTTCTGGCCGTCCAGTCTGGACAGTAGGGACATACCAAAGCAGTACAGTAGCCCCACACAAGGGAGGGAAAGACTAACTTACTGGAGGGAGCTCAAGATAGGTGACTGAGGACCCCAGACGAACGAGAGTACGCCCTAGAGGACCGCCTGCAGTACCTGCCTCCCAAAAGCTGCATCTGCAGAATCCTGCAAGGGAATCTTATGAGAGGTAAAAGAGTGAATTGATGACCACGTCGCTGCTCTACAAATTGCCGCATAAGAGGCTGCGTTTCTAAACGCTTGAGAAGTGGCAGCGCCCCTCAGAGAATGGGTAAAGGGACCCAATGGGGGAAGCTTTCCCTCAGCCTTGTAGGCCTCAGAAATGCACAGAGTCATCCATTTAGCTATCAAGGATTTGGAAGCCTTTAATCCCTTTCTCTGGGGGTTATAAGATATGAACAAAGCTGAAGAGCGTCTAAAGAGTCTAGTTCTATCTAAATAAACCTTGAGAACCCTTCTCACATCCAGAGCGTGCCATTGACGCTCTAGAGGATGAACCGGGTTCGAGCAAAAAGAGGGCAAATAAATCTCTTGTTCCCTATGGAATCTGGAATCCACCTTAGGGCTGAAGGCCGGATCCAATCTAAGAGTCACCGAAGACTCCGTGAAGGAGCAGAAGGCGGGCTCAATGGACAGGGCTCCTAGCTCTGACACTCTTCTAGCCAAGGTAATACCCACTAAAAAGGCAACCTTGAGGGAAAGGAAGTACAAGGAAATCTCCCTGAGAGGCTCGAAAGGAATTTTAGTAAGAGCTCTCAGAACAAGGTTCAGGTTCCAGGAGGGGAACCTGTGAATCACCGGAGGAGAAATGAGCCTAGCAGCCCTCAGGAAACGCCTCACATGGGGATGCCCTGATATTCTTCGACCTCTTACGCTGGCTAGCACGCTATTAATGGCAGCTAACTGCCTCTGTAGGGTACTAGGCTTTAGGTCCCTATCCAGATCCCCCTGTAAGAACTCTAGGACTAAGCTGATGGAGGCTCTCTCCGGGTCTTGGGACCTGGTCTCGCACCATTTCACAAAGGTCGCCCAAGTGCTCTGGTAGATTCGCCTCGTAGCCGGCTTCCTGGACTGCAATAAGGTGTTCAAAACCCTTGAAGAGTATCCTAGATTAATCAAGGCCCTCCTTTCAAGATAAAGGCTGTCAACCTGAAGGTTCCTGGGTTGTCGTGCACGATCGGCCCCTGGGACAGCAGGTCCGGCCTCGGTGGAAGCCTGAATGGAGGCTCTTGGCTGAGCTATTGAAGATCTGCGAACCATGATCTCCTGGGCCAATACGGAGCTACTAAAATCACTCTCGCCCGCTCTTTCCTGAGCTTCAAGATTGTCCTCTGAATGAGTGGTACAGGAGGAAACGCAAACAGGAGCTCCTGTGGCCAGGGGCAATTTAGCGCATCGAAGCCTATTGCTCTGCTGTCTGGGTGACGAGATATGAATCTCTCCGTCTTTGCGTTCTCCGAGGATGCAAACAGGTCTATGGACGGAGACCCGAGCCGTTTTGTGATGGCCTGGAACGTCGCGTGGTGTAGAGACCATTCTGCCTGGTCCAACTGAACCCGGCTGAGCCAGTCGGCCTGAGTGTTGGAGACCCCTCTGATGTGAAGCGCCCTGATCGACCTCAGGTTGCTCTCTGCCCACTGAATGAGAATGGTGGCCAACTGGTGAAGGGACTCGGACCTCGAGCCCCCCTGGTGGTTTATATAAGCCTTCGCTACTGTGTTGTCGGTATAGACTAAAACATCCTTCCCCTTCAGGAACGGTGCCAACTGTTTCAGAACCAGGTAAATCGCCCTCAACTCCAACCAGTTGATATGGTGAGTCTTCTCCCATGGCTGCCACCTGCCCTGAGTCGAGTGGCCCTGCGTGTGTGCGCCCCAACCGCTTAGACTTGCGTCTGTGGTCAGAGTTGTTCTCTCCGGATCGGAAAGGGGCATCCCTGGTGCGCATCTGTCCTGGTGAATCCACCAAGCCAGGGACTTCTTTAGGAGTGGCGTAACCTGGATTGATGGGTTCCGCCCCTGAGTCAAGGAGTCCTGCCACGGACGAAGGAACCGTTGAAGGGGTCTGGAGTGAAGTCTCGCCCATTGAACTATACCTAGGCAGGAGGTCATTGTCCCTAACAAGCCTGCTAGTGTCTTTAGCCTGGACCTGGGCTTTCCCGCTATCTGCTGGATGAGATCCAGCATCTTCAGACGGCGTTGTTCAGACAGGAAAAGCCTGCACTGCTTGGTGTCTAGGACAACGCCTAGGTGCTCCAGGGTCTGTGAGGGAAGAAGATGACTCTTCTTGCGATTTATGACGAACCCATGGTCTTGCAGACACTCTATGACCCGGTGGATGTCCTTGAGCCTGAGCGTATGATGGCGATCTGACCAAGATGTCGTCCAAATAGGGATGGATCTTTATTCCCTCCGTCCTCAGAACCGCCACCAGGGCGACCAGGACCTTTGTGAAGGTCCTCGGCGAGGTTGCTAGGCCGAAAGGAAGCGCCCTGTACTGCCAGTGCTGACGTGCGTAACAGAAGCGGAGCCACTGGCGGTGGGGCTGATAGATCGGGACATGAAGATAGGCTTCCTTCAGGTCGAGCGCCGTCAGCCATGCGCCCTGTACAATCGCTGTCCGAATAGACTGAAGGGTCTCCATCCTGAACCTCTGGACCTTGAGGGATCGATTCAGCCTCTTTAGATCTAGAATAGCCCTCCATTCGTCTAGTTTCTTTGGAACTAGGAAAATGGTGGAGTAGAGCCCTTGTCTTTGTTCGTGAAGAGGAACCTCTTCTATCGCCCCGATGGTACGAAGTCTGATGATTTCCACCTGCATGGCTTGTTGTTTGCCCAGATCCCTGGGAATGGCTGAGGAGCAAAAGTATTGCGGGGGGGAGTTTTTTAGCTCTAACATACCCCCTTCGAATTGTTTGCAGGACCCATGTGTCTGATGCTGCTTGCCCATTTTGAAGCGAACAGCTGAAGTCTGCCCCCTAGGTTGAGCTGATCTAGAGGGCAGGGCTGTGCGCAGTCAGGCGTCCTGCTTAGGTCTTCCTGCTCCCTGACGCTGCTTGGTTCTGTTGTCGGTGCCTCGCTGTTTCTGCCACCTTGGTTTGTAGCGCTGCTGACTTCCTCTCTGTGGAAAAAAGGATCGTCTGGAGTTGCCTGATTGGCCAGCATTGTTGGAACGAAAATTCCGTTTGGGGACCCTCACGCTTTGTAAGGTGTGCTTCTTTGTCTTGTCAGCCGCGTCGGTTAGAACTTTATCGAGGCATACGCCGAATAGCTTCCGCCTCTGGAACAGGCCTCCTACCAAAGCGTTTTTTGCGGTGTTGTCCCCTCTCCACGACCTCAGCCACAGGCGACGTCTGTCCGCTACGCTGGAGGCAGCCGCCTTTGCAGCCCAGCGAAGCATGTCAGTGGAAGCATCTGCCATGAAGGAGTAAGCCAGCTGGATCCGCATGGACAGCACTCTGGTCATTTTATCCGAAATGCCCGGGTCTGACGCTCTCTTGACCCACACCATCAGGGCTCTGGAGAAGTAAGACGAGACCGTGGCCATCTTCTTAACTGCAGAGATCTCGTCAAAGTTTCTCTGAAGGTTGCAATCAATTGCTTTGTCTGTTGGGTCCCTGGGGAAGCAGTCCCCTTCTGTCGGGAACATGGAGCTTCTAGCTAAAGATGCTGCCGCAGCATCCACCTTATAGGGTTGACAAAAAAGCATCCTTTTTCCTGTTAAAAGAGTACAGAGACAGATGAGACCTTGTCATCCTGGAAGGTCTGTTAGGGTTCTGCCACTCCTTACGGATAATTTTGTCCATCAGAAGCCCCTTGTCTCGGCCCCTCGCTCTGGGGAGGTAACCCCTAGCCTCCTCCTCCTCTTCATCGGAAGAGGATGAAGCATCCTTTTCTTTTTTTCTGCTTCAAATGGAGGGCTTTGGTAAACTGGTCGTAGATCAAGTCACGATATTCGCAGGGGAATTGCCTATCTGGGTCCAGGGAGGGTTCTAAGTCCGCCTCTCCTGATTCCTCCTTGTCAGCGGTCTCTACTTCGCTGACAATTTCCCCCTCTGAGACCCCCTCCTCCTCTTCCTCCATGGACTCTTCAGGAGCAGAGTCCCTTCCCTGCCTGTCTTTACTCCCCCGACACGACGTGTCCTCTTCCTCAGAGTCGTGGCTGGACAGGAAATCCTCCTGCTCCTCCTCAGATGAAGCCGGGGAGACAATTAGATCGGAGGATCTGCGGGGCTTCTTGGGAAGAGACTGTTTGCCCTTGCCGGCACCTCTGGAGCCATCCTTGTAAGGTCTGGAGGCCCTACTTCTGTGGGGGGACCTCTTTCTCTTGAGCTCCGATAGGATCTCTTTTAATAGCTCCGTGTGCAGGTCCTGCCCCGCTGGCGGGGGGG
>QEPC01000978.1:2459760-2489260 GCA_003113815.1 Sphenodon punctatus | reverse complement strand
GCGGGGGGGGGGGGGAGCTGAACCCCCTGCTAGGGGTCCCATTGGAGGGGGCTGGGCAGCACTCACGGTAAGGGGTTGCTCAGCAGAGGCCCCTGCATCCGAAGCTGTAGCTCTCTATTTTGCCGGCATCCTGGAAGGTCACCGCCTGAGTAGACTCTGACACCAAGTAGGGAAATCTCGGTCTCCGACAGCTGCCCTAGAGACCCGATCGGCTGGAGAGGGTCCCAAAAAGAACGCCGGGAAGCTCCAGAAATCCCTGTCCTGGAAAGGGCGCGCAGCGGGTGCCTGAGTTCTGCCTAGCACGGCAGGAACTGCTTGCCCTATGCACTCCTGATTGGCTGCTGGCAAAAAGCGCGCGAAAACGAGCTCCTCTTCCCCCGCCGGAAATCACCCCCAGGCAAAGGGAAGGAGCCCTCACCGGCGCGCCTGCCGGGGAATGGGAGAATCAACTCCCTACTAGCCAGGTCCTGGGGCCAGAAAGGAGCCCTCACCGGCGTGCCCGCCGGGGACTGGGAGAATCAACTCCCAACTAGCCAGGCACTGGCCTCTGAGCCTCTTCTGAAAAGCTGGCTTCCCTGACAGCGGGTGGCAATGCGGAGGGGGGGAGGGGCAAACGGTCCCGAAGAGGGAAGCCGCCGCGCTCCAGCCGCTCCGGAAAGGCAACACCCCATGCTGTTTCTGATCCCCCCCCCCCCGACCCCGACATGAGAGGCAGGGAGGAGCGGGGGGTTGCGAGGCTGCAGACAGGTCCCGATGGGGGTAACTGTTGTGCCTAAGATCCCTGGAATCCCCGTTCCGATAGGGAGGGAGGGGATCACCAGCTCAAGGCCCTGTACCCTAGATAGCCAGGTAGGTGAACAGGGCAGAGAATTTCTCTCCACCTGGCACCGGGCCGGATCCTCCTTAATCCAGAAATGAAGAAAAGCCTTGCGCTGTCTTCCAGCGCACTTGCCTGCACTCCTTACTGCACCAAGGCAGACAAACAACTGAGGAGCTGAGGGTAGATCCCTACTACTAGGCTCCTCAAAGTTGGATGTCTGCCTCCTACTGGCTCCCGGCGGGATCTACCCTACTGTCCAGACTGGACGGCCAGGAAGATCCCCCGGGAGAACGTTTCTTCTTCTGCCTCCTGGCGGCCATCCGCAGAGCTACCCATGCGGAGGATTAGCTGGAGACAGAGGGAGAATGAAGCTTTGGCCACACAGTCCCAGCAGTTTCTATTTTGAACTGTCAGCCCTTTAGTCTGCTGCCGGAGTCATCTTTTTCCTCCCACAACTAAGTGCACTGTACGAAGAGATACCAGGAAAACTGCTACTGGCAGGAGGACATGCACCACTATAAACACCTGTTCATGCAGCTACGCATAAGCAAAACAACCTATATGGTGCAGGTTAGGATTTCAGCTATCCAGAATACAATAATATATAACTTTGTAGGAATAGAGATTTTGCAATGCGGTACAGCTCATTACAACTTGGTTCAGGGTGATTGCAAAAATCATGGAACAGAACTACTGCACACAGGTTCAAAGCACCTAATTTTTTATATCAAACCTGCACTGTTTGTTCTTCCTTCTTTCTGCGTTCCTCATCTTGTAGACGTTTTTGTTGTTTCTTTGATACCACTTCAGTAAAACCATCATCGTTTAAGTTCGACTGAAAGTCTTCAATTACAGTTACTTCAGGATGGTCATCAATGATCACAACACCTGCAGATGAAATCCCAATATTCACTAGGAATTACATCAAACGAAGATCTTTAAGCAAAAACAGCTTCCATCAGTGCAGAGTAATTTTAGATACTATAGTCTGCATATTCTCCCTAGTTATGGTTAATTTGTTTCCTGGGGACCACTGCATTAAATGTGGATGTCAAAGAGAACTTAAGGTTGTGCACGGAGTTGGTGGTTCTCCCTCTCCCGCAAAATATTTTATTTTGTCCAGTAGGCTCCACGAAAAAGAGCATTTTAAACTGAAAAGTTATATGTTTAACACCTACTGCTTAGCAGTTAACAGTCTTATAACAAAAACTTCATTTCCCCTTCACAAACACAGTTACAAAATATAAAACCCGTGTAAAATAGCTCCTAGAAAACCTATGCAACTGAGGGTGTTCCTTTTTACGTTTTTATGTATACATTTGTATACAGTAAAGTTTATTACTTTTATACACTCTTACTCTTATTGCACAGGTTCTTTTGTTGCTGCAACGGAAACAGTGCCTGTAAATATGGGCATATAATTTATTTTTGTTAATATGTACTGGGTTTTTGTTATTCCAGTCCTCATGTACATCTAATCCTCAAAGTAGAAATGGAAAATGACAGTATTAGACTTTTTTTTTTTTTTTAAGATAACCATAATTTATTGATACATACTTGCATAGTTGTTGAGGTCAAACTGAGAAAGAGCATCCACCTTCTCTTTGGGTTTCTTTGGACCTGGTTTGGACTCCTCTCTCTTTTTGCCACTGACATCTCTAGAACTTTTCTGCACTGTAGCACTGCCACCACTTTCTTCTTGATAAGATGAATTGCTAATGGCAGGTTCAATCCCAGCCATGCCTGCTGTTTGCTCTTCAAATGGCCTATACCAGACAAAATTATACTGAGATGGAACTTAACCACCAACCCCAAAGTGATTCCCAGAAGAAGAAAAATTTTAAAAGCGCAGTTTCAGACAAAAGAAACCCTTCCCCTACTGTGCATCTTCAGTGGGAAGCTGTTATATGATTGTTGCCTTATTAGTTTCTTCATTAGCTACTTTTGGTCTTTTCTTACAAATTTGCTGCACTGGGGAAAAAGTTCAGTTTAACCCCCATTCTTTCACTCTCTCTCAGTGATGAGTGACTCAGTGTCATACCAAACATCAGATACAAACTTCAATTGAGGAGCTGATGTGCAACAATAGAGGGGTTCTCACACATTGCAAGATGTACACTATGTTTAAATTTGTTCAGTCTAACTATTCCATGGATTTGAACAGTGTATGTAGTCTCTCCACAGCACTCCCTAAAGAGACGAGGAAGAATCAACTTACTTATTCCCTGACTGTCAAAATTATCAACATGCGTAAGAAATTAGCTTTACTATGGGTGTAGTCACACGATGCACTTATTGCGCCTTGGGCAGCCAGCCTTAACACGCAATGCAGTGTATCATGTGCCTGGCAGCCACCAGATATTCAACCCACTATGTGGCTGCTACGTGCTGCATCCCCAGAAGAAGGCTGAGGACACAGCTACCGTGTAGTAGTCTTATCCAAGCTGGGGCAACAGCTGCTCACGTGCCCAGTCCCTGTCAGCCCCACCTCATGGCAAGGTCCACTGCAGGGCTTTGAGTGGCAGTCGCTAGCTCCACTCCCACGTGGCTATACTGGGGACGGGTGCCTGCTCATGTGGCCAACGCCTCAGTCTGCAATAGGGTGTGGCGGGACAGCCAACAGTTTGTCCTGCTCCCTGTTTGCGCCCAAAATGTGGCAGCAGCGATTGTCCGCCACAGGGCATGCGGGGATTGAACCCACCGCAGCTCATGTGGAGGCACCCTAAAGTGAGAGAGGCAGGTTTCAGTCTAATATTGCCTATGGGGATACATTGATATTTCATTTTGAATGCTGAGCTATATGCCAAATTTATCATGCATGATGATATACTTCAATGTTAGGAGTTGAATAAAACCTACGAAGATACTGTGAATAGCTCTCTACTGACCCCAATTAGAAACCTTAGATATTGTGAACAGCTACGTAATCTACAATAAATAGGTGACTGAGCAAGAAGCATAGACTTTTGCATTTGTTTCCAACAGCAGTGTACAAGTTGTAATAAGTAATACTTACCCTCTCCTTCCACTCCTTGCTGGAGGGCCACTCCGCCTTTCACTTCTAGGCCCAGAGAAATTCCTGCCAGACTTTGGGGGTCCACTGTTGCCACGGCGATTCTGTCGATCTATTCCAGGCCGTTGACTAGAAAAGCTTCTCTTGGCTATTTCTCTTTTTGGAGTTAGAGTGCTTTCCCCTGTCTTAGCAGGTACATGTGCTGTCACGTCTACTACTTTCTTCTGATCTCTCTCACGCCTCTCATTGAAGTCACTGCTTTCTGAAGCAGTTTCCCATTCCTCATTTGCTTGGTCTGAGGAATTCTGATTGGACAAGTCTGGCGTCTTACTCCCTGAAATATCCAAAGCAGTGCTACATGGCTCATTAATTGCATTACTAGCTGCAGTGCTTGTTGATGAGGTATTTGCCACTTCACTTATTTTTGATGCAGCCTCCCTTTCTTTTAGACGTCTAAAGCGTGGTGGTTTATCTTGCCTTGGTGGTCGTGCAGGTCTCTGCCTACGAGGCCTCTCTCTAGCTGGATCAAACTTCCTCTCAAATTTTGGAGGCGGTTTTTTATCCATGGGTACAGGACCATAGTGTTCATACCTTCTTGGAGGCTCCCCATCATCTGGTTTAGATATCTCTGTTTGCCTTGGACTCCACTGATTCTCTCTGTAACCTGGTCTCCTAAGTGTAGAAGGACGTGGTGGTCGACCACTTGGATCCCTACCACCACGCCTGTACATCCCCCCTCGGCCATGTCTGGAAGGTTCTCCTTTAGGAAGGAAGCCTGGCTTTGGCTTATTCTCATCTTCCCTTATGTATGTTTTTTCTAATGATCTATTGTCCACTCTGACATGATTTTCAGGTTTGAAAGAAAAGAGAGCTTTTGGAGGTTTCTTGCCATCTGCTCTCTCTTCTCTCTTTGGGTGTTTGCCTTTGCTTAAGCTGTCTTTATCTGAAAGAAGAGTATCACTGGCACTTTCATGTATTTCACTGTCAGAGTCTGTTTCTGAGCCTCGTTGTCTTCGTCGTTTGGGAACTATTTCGAAATCAGAGCTTTCACTCCGAGTTTCACTCTCTTCCCTCTGCCTAAGAGGTCCAGAAGGCACATGATCTGTCCTAGTCTTAATGTCTCTATAATGGGGATAGTCTCTATTGTGACCTCTTCCACCCCGGCCACGTCCTCCGTAAGAACCTCTGTAACTGCGACCCCTAGAATAATACTCTCCACGGCCTCTACCTCTATATCCTTGATCTGGGAACCAGTCTCTATCCCTAGCTTCTTTCCAATACGTTCTGGGTGGCAAGCCAGGTTCTCTCTTTACTGGCCTGGTTTCTAGGCGAAGTTTCTCCACAGTATTTTCTTTGCTGATTACTTTCTCTGGATGTTTCTCTTCCTTAATAGTGTTAACAGGCTGCTGAACAGCTGGTTGCTGGACTGCAGGCAATGGCTTCTGAACTGGAAGTTGCTGGTTAAGTGGCAGCTGAACTTCAGGTGGTGGTGGTGGTGGTTCAACAACAGCTGTTTGCTGTACAGATGTTGGCTGCTGGACAGGTGGCAGCTGAACTACAGGTATAACAGGAGACTCTGCCTGACTGTTGTCTATACACACTGAAATCTGTGGTTTATCTTGTATTATCTTTTTAGCCAGGGAAGCCCCATCTGAGATGGGCTTTTCTGGTTCTAACTTGGGAGGGGGTACTTGAGGCTGTTCTCTCTTTTCTGATTTGCTAGCTTTTTCATTTGCCAACTTTTCTCCTTCTTTTTCCTTCCTTTGCTCACGTTCTTCCCTCTGTTCACGTTCTTCTTTCATATCTCGGAGCACAGGTTTTTTAATAGGCCCAGACCTTCTTACTGGCCTCTCACTACCTTCTTCCCTCCTGCTATATCCTGGTCTGGGACCCCAGCGGGTTTCAGATTTAGGCTTGAAAGGTTTTTCTGGTTTTGCTCCTTCTGGTGTTCTAGTATTCATAAATCCTTCTTTTTTTGGCTTACTCTCAATTCTTTCTAACGGTTCTTTTGCTTCAACAGGTCTGATAGATACTACAGAAACATTCATTGGTGTCTCATTCTTTTGTTCTTCTAGTTTTAGACAGTGACTTGATCCATGGGAAATACTTCTCTTCAGGGCAGGATGGCTCTCACCTAAAAGTACCACCTCCTCCTGCATGTGGTGTGCAACATTCTCTTCAACTACTTCAAAGGTAACAGTTGGGGGAGGCTCTTCAGTTTGGAGAGGTGGAGTATCTTCCACTGACCTGCTCGAAAATTTTTCTACATCCACCTCACCTGGTTCTCTTAAAAAGTCTGTCTTTGGATGAGATTCAAATTGGCTGTGTTCTTCTGGGTAAGCAGCAGTAATAGCAATCTGTTCTTGTTCCAAATGTGCTTCAGGCCTAAGAATTAAATGTTAAGAGAAACTATAAACAGGTCACATTTATAGAAAATGAAAATACTTGTAAAGTTATCTATTCCCTTGTAAAATGTTAAACAATTTTAGTCTGCCATAGGAAGGGACAGTAAATTAGAATAGATAAAAAGCAATTTAAATTTTTTAAAGAAAAAATTGGATTTTTAAATTTTTTTAAAAAATATTTAAATACTATATTTTTTAATTTTAAAAATAATGTTGTTTACCCTGTTTAAGCATGTTTAACCTATACTTACAGTCTCTTAAAAATGAATTAATGGCTCTCTATCACACAGATTTACAGGCTCCTTTTGAGAACCAATTTGCTCACTTCTCTCAAATTATTAGTATTATTTATCCTTTACCTATACCTACTAAACATAGGCATTCATTTCCTTTTCATCTCATGAAAATGGCTTTAGTCTGCCCAGTAACTACCAGCTCTTGCTTTTTGAAAGTTTTGGGCCCTTAGTTTCTAAGCATAGCAGACTGACGGCTCTTTTAGACAAGTGGGTTGCCCTCGTGTGATATTTCAAAATCCCGCAACGCGGGATTACAGAAGGAGGCCGTCCGGGATCATGCGCACAAAAGGTGGTCGCACATTATTTGCCGACCGCGAATTAAATACCTCGATGTGTGAGGGGAAAAAAAGGAAAATGTGCCAGATGTAAGCAGTCCAACAAAGAGATGTAGGGCCTAGTTGCAAGAATGAAACAATGAAAAATGCTCATTGGAAGAAAATGATGTGGATGAATATGTGAACATGTCTGATGAACAATGTGGATCAACTGGTTAGTAAATTAAAGTTTTTAACTGCATCATTCTTCTATAGACTCTGTATGCCTTTTATTATTACAAGTGAATTAACAATTAAATTCCCAAGCTGTTGGCTATGTTGCTAGGGGGGAAAAAAGTGTAGCTAATGCTTATGGTTGGTTTAATTATTTTCCCCTCTAAAACTAGATTTAGAATTTATATCACAAGTTCACAACAGTACAAAAAGCAGCAAGAGAAAACTAGGGTTTGTCACGGGGGATGGGGGTATTTTCTTACGAGGAAGCCACTTCCCTTATTTTAATTTATAGTACATATATGCCCTCATTTTGGAACATCATGGCCCCAGAGACCATAATGGTGATGCCATAAGTCTATATTCTCTATTTCAGCATACCATAGCCTTCTCTTATAGAACACACACATGCAGTCCCATCCTATGTTTGTTTTCTCAGAACAGAAGTAAGTGTCAGTGTGTTCAATAGGGCTTACTCCAAGTAAGCATGCATAGAGTGCAGTCTTAGTTTTTGTAATTTGGATCTGGCATCCTTGCTGAAAAAAATGCAAATGATTCACTGAACAACCAAGTGAGAATGTCTTTTTTTACATTTTTGTTTCAGGATCCCAGTTAAGCATAAGAGAATATGACTTTGTCTGCAACTTCAGATTCATCCGTTGGTACTTTTAGCAGCAGTGCTGTAATTAAACATACTTCAGACAAAGTAGCAAGTAAAAGATTTCAATTATCCAGTAAACTCACCACCAGGGATGGGTTTGTAGCAAGGACCAGGAAATACCAACAAGACACCATAGATGAAAAAATTGCTCGGTTCATTTATGCCACAAATGAACCGAGGCATTAATTTCCTCGGTTCATCTCCTTTTCAACACTTCTTTGACATGGTTGAGTCATTACGACCAGGCTGCACTCCAACTGGCTGACATTGGTGGAAGGTTGCTAGATACGGTGTATGAAAAGGGACTTGGACAGTGTGCAAGAAATACTAATAGGAAGTTTGTCAGTTTAAGTCTTGATGGGTGAAGCAATGTACACAATGATCCAGTAGTATGTGCTTGTGTGAGAACAGAAGATGGGGTTGCATATCCTTCAGAAACAATAGATACATCAGGAAATGTCCACACAGCAGACTATTTAAAAGAAGTGGCTGTAAAAGCTGTAATGAACTGTGAACAAAAATTCAAGTTTCACGTGCACAGTTTTGTCACAAACAATGCTGCAAATATGGCAAAGATGAGAAGATATCTAGGAGGAGGAAACTTAAACCTAACATATGGCTGTAGTGCCCATTTAATGCATCTTTTAGCCAAAGACTTAAGTACTTCTGCAGGAATAAAAGAAAATGTTGAAGTTGCAAAATACTTCAACAACCACCATTTTGCTCCAGCTTCACTGAAGAGACCAAGAGGATCCAAACTAATTCTCCCTCAAGATGTACGATGGAATTCTGTGGTTGATTGTTTTGAACAATTTATTAAGAACTGGCCTATTCTCATAAACATTTGTGAAGAAAATCGAGACAAAATAGATGGAACTCATCCAAAGTATTGGTTTAAAGAAGAATGTAGAAGATATGCTCAGCATACTGAAGCCTATATCCATAGCCTTGGACAAACTTCAGAAAGATTGCTGCTGCTACTGAAATTTGGAAGGCACTTCAAGAGACACTGAAGAAAGAAATGCCTAACAACGAAGTTAAACTGCACGCAATAAAGAAGCGAATGGATCAAGCACTAACTCCACCACATTTTCTTGCTAACATTCTCAACCCGTGATATAAGGATAGATATCTAACTTCTGAAGAAGATGCTGCTGCCATGATATGGGCATCTGATAATCACTCCTCAGTTATGACAGCCATAATAAATTTCAGGGCTGACGGGGAACCATTTAAACAGTACATGTTTACTGATGCTGTTTTAAACAAAGTCACTCCCATGAACTGGTGGCAGTCATTAGCCAAGCACCCTGAAAGAGGTTTCTTCAGTTACTAAGCCAACTTTTCACAGCAGTAGCTTCCTCTGTAGGCACAAAGAGAATATTTTCTTCATTTGGTATTATTCACTCAAAGCTAAGAAATCGACTGGGAGTTGAAAAAGCAGGAAAACTTGTATTTCTGTTTCAGTCTCTGAATAAAAATGACAGTGGGAGTGGGGAGGAGGAGGATATCTAGTTTTAAGGACAGCCTAGGGAACTCAGGAGACTGCTGCAAATATGCAACATTTATGTAACATTTAAGGTTGTTTAGTTTAATAAAATGTTATACGTGCTAATTTGTGTGCAATGTACTTTTTAACATGCCTAATGTACTCACTGTGTCTGTGCAGCTTGACACAGATAATGAGCAAAGGTATCCATTAAATAAGCCAGGCATTATGTACTATTGCCTAAAATTAGTGAAAAATGAAAATCAAGTTATCTAAAAAATGATGCAAAGTAGACCCTCCTAGATGGTGTAAATGCTCTACTGAGTTGTGAAGTAACATGTTTTAGTGATCAGATTTGCACTATTGTTTAAGACATATCTGTGAAAATATTTAAAACCATGGGAAACTTGATTTAAATCAATGATCTGAATTGTCTTGATTTAAAATCAATCCATCCTGCACTAAATAACTTCAGATATCTACTATACTCAGAAAAAAATAATTTTTGTTAGAAAAGAACTTATAAGGAATCTTCAGTAGGCTATTAGGAAACTGTTTTTTGGGGAAAAAAAATCAATATTTAAATAGGAAAATTGGGTCCCCTTACCGTGTGAGTTTTCCTTCTCAAAGGACCTCCTGGACAGCAATCCTATTACTTTGGGGAAGATCCCCTCCCCAGCCAGCAGGAGACAGACACCAAGTTTCAGTGGAGCATGCTTAGTGGGGATCTGGTTCCTCTTGCTCCAGTTGTCCAACAGTCTTGAGTCTGAAAACAAAAGCCCTAGTACAACCTATGCTACCTATAAGTCCATTCTGTCCCCTCTCCTGTTCAACGTGTATATGCAGCTGCTGGGCAAGGTCATGAGACGGTATTGTGTGTGATGTCAACATACTGATGATACCCAACTCTACCTCTCCTTTTCATCCGACCCAGATCTGGCAGTCTCAGTGCTTATTCAGAGGTGATGTCGGTAGTTAAGGTGGTGGATGTGGCCTCCCGTCACTGATGGGGTTCGTCCCCCAGGTTCAAAGTCTGGGAGTGCTCCTCAACTCTCAGCTCCACCTGGATGTCCAGGTGGGGGCTGTGGTGAGGAGCGCATTCCGCCAGTTATATCTGGTGTGGTGGCTTTGACCGTATGTCTCAGACTCTGACCTGGCCACCATCATCCATGCTTTCATCACTTCAAGACTGATCTACTGTAATGCACTCTACATGGGGCTACCCATGGTGATGGTCTGGAGACTGCAGCTGGTGCAGAATGCAGCAGCCCAGCTCCTTATGGGGATGGGCTGCTGAGAGCACATTACTCCAGTGGTCCATTCTCTGCACTTGCTGCCTATAGTCTTCCGGGCCCGAGTCAAGGTGTTGGTGCTTACCTATAAAGCTGTATACTGTCTTGGACCTACCTACCTGTGGAATCGCCTCACTCCTGGCGCTCTGGACTGGCCATTGTGGCCTGTTGGAAGCACCCTTCTTTAAGTCCCCAGAGTTGCTTGGGGGGCAACTATGGAGAGGGCATTCTTGGTGGCTGCACCTACGTTGTGGAACTCCCTTCCAGTAGAGGCCCAGGTGGCCCCAAACTTCCCCTTCTTTCGGCAAACGTGTAAGACCTGGCTGTTCCACCAGGTCTTTGGTGAAGGAGATGGGTGAAGGGTGGGTTTTTTTGTTTTCTGGGGTTTTTTCTTTGACATCCCCCATATGGATTGTTTTGTTTTATTTAGATTGTTATTTGTTGAATTTTATATTTATATATTTAACTTCATTTTATTATTGTTAGCTGCCATGAGCTGTTCGACAGGAGGGATGGGATGTAAATTATGCTAATAAATATAGTCATTTAAAAAAAAAACCCCCACTACATATACACATCTAGTCTCCTCCTCCAGCAAAGTGACAAAAATAAAAAATGGATTAGTTACGCTGCTCTACCAAAAAAGTTATAATTACCTTAAAAAAACATCAGGGAAGGATAGATTGCTGTCCAGAAGGTTCTTGAAGAAGGAAAATTCACAATATAAAGGCCCCAATTTTCCTTTCTCCTTGCAATTCCTGGATGGCAATCCAATTACACTGGGGATGTATGAAAGCAGTACCCAACTTAATTCTAATAATCACCCAATATAGCAGCTGTTATCTTACCTTAATACCCCCCCCCTTACAGAACTCTTCTCCCAAATGCTGCTTCAGCCGAGTCCTGAGTGAATCTTATACTGAGTAGTAAAAGTACTAGCTGGTAAAGACCTAGTGGCTCCCCAACAAATCACCTTGTAGAGCACTTGGAACCTAAATGTCCAAGTAGCCGGGTGCCTCCCAGCAAATAAGCCAAAATCAACTGAGGGAGCAATAATCCCTCTGCTTGATGAACTTTGTCTGGAAATCACTGCCTTAAATACTGCGACGCGCTCTATGTGGGGCTTCCCTTGATATTGGTTCAGAGGCTGCAGATGGTGCAGAATGCGGTGGCCCGTCTCCTTATGGGGACGGGTCGCCATGAGCACATTACACCAATGCTCCGTTCTCTGCACTGGTAGCCTATAGCATACCGAGCCAAGTTCAAGGTGCTAGTATTGGTATACAAAGTCCTATACGGTCTCAGCCCCTCTTATATCGGGGACCGCCTCGCCTTCCGTGACTCAGGACGGGACCCCTCCGATCCACTGGGGGCGCCTATCTGGAGGTCCCCCGTGTAAGGCGGGGGGCCACCATGGAGAGGGTGTTCTTGGTGGTCGGGCCACGGTTGTGGAACTCCCTTCCGAAGGAAGCCCGCCTGGCCCCAGGTCTGCTCGCCTTTCGGCGGGCATGCAAGACTTGGCTGTTTGTCCAGGCCTTTGGAGGGGAAGGGGGTGGGGGGGGAGATTGGTGGTGGTGGAAATTGGGGGAATTGGAGGGTAGGGTTAGGGTTGGGGTTTTTTAGATTTTTTTAAAGTGATGTTGGTTTTTAATATATTTTACTGTTTTACCGTATTGTTAGCCGCCCCGAGATGCCGTGGGCATGAGGGGGCAGCATAAAAATGCTAAGAAATAAAAATAAAAAATAAATAAAATAAATACTTTCCCTTCTTAAGAGGGCTAATAAGCAATAAAAAGAGCTGAGAACCGTCTAAACACAGTGATCCTTCCCATATAAATCTAACAGTGTGAGAACATCTAGGGATGTTCCACAACTTCTGAGAGGAAAAAATTGGTCTAGGACAAAGCAAAGGTAACCAGAGCCATAATGGGGGGCTCTGTTGTAGAGGCAAAAAAATCGCTTTGGGTTATGAAAATGTTGCAAGGTATGCTTTTTAGTTTTATCTGTGGCATACAATACTACATTATCTAAGCATACCCCAATTAATTTGCCCCCGATAAGCCCCCAAAATTAATGAAGTCTTAGCATGAGGGTCCACCCTCCAGGATCTTAACCACATCTTTCTTCTGACAGCAACATTATTGCCCTGGCAGATCAGGCGAGGGCATCTGTAGAAGCATCTGCCATAAAACTGCAGCTAAGTAAACCCTCGATGAGAGTTCTTTGGCACACCTAGTGGAAAACTCCAGACCTTCTTGCTGAATCTCTCAGAGTCCTTGGGGTACAAATCCCCTTCTGAGGGAAAAAAACAGATTGATGAGCTAACGATGCCTCAGCCCCATATACAGGAGTAAGAAACAGCGTCTTGCAATTAGAAAAAGTATACAGGAACTCCAAAGTCTTGCTGAGCTTCAGAGGCCTGCCAGGCTGCTGCCACTCAGTTATAATAATTTTCTCAAAACCCTGTCTAGGGGAATGCCCTTTATCCTTGTTTCAGAGTTGGGATATATTCTCAACAGTCCTCCTCCCCGAGGACTCAGAAGAGTCTGTATTTTCCACCTTCTCCTTTAGCTTTAAAGCACTCTGAAATTCCCTGACATTCCTGTACTCTCTGTCCTGGCCTTTTATAGCTTCTTCCTGAAGCGTCAGGATTTGTCCCTCCTCCAGGGAAGGGAGGAATCAGAGGTTTATGAGGGTGAATAATTCCCGAGTGGAATATTAGTGTGGATGAACCGAGGAAAAAAAGGGCTTAACATAGGAGGAAGGTGCCTTTTGCAGGAGCTCCCTCCCCCTCGGGGTCTGTTTATTTATTTTTATTTTATTCTGCTTTTATGCTGCCCCCTCCTGCCACAGGTAGCTCGTGGCGGTGTACAACAATAAAATGCATAAAACATCTAAAAACAATTTAAAATAGTAATACATAAAAGCAGCAATAACACCCCATCTAACAACCCACCCCCCAACCCTCCCCCCCTTCCCACTCCCCTTCACCAAAGGCCAGGTGGAAGAGTCAGGTCTTACATTGTCTACGAAAAGAGGGGAGGTCTGCAGACAGATGGACCTCCGACAGGAGGACATTCCACAGCCGTGGTGTGAGCACCGAGAATGCCCTCAGCACGGTCGACACCCGAGACACTTGTGGGACCTGCAGGAGGGCACTCCCCGATGACCGCAGGGGCCAATGCAGAACCCGGGGGTTGAGGTGGTCTCTGAGGTAAATCGGGGCAAGGCCGTTTAGGGCTTTAAAGGTAAGCACCAACACCTTGAATTGGGCCCGGTAAGTCACTGGCAGCCAGTGCAGAGAACGGACCACAGGTGTTATGTGTTCACACGGGTCCATCCCAGTCAGGAGACAGGCCATTGCCTTGTGCGCTAGCTGCAACCTCCAGGCCGTCACCAAGGGTAGCCCCACGTAGAGCGCGTTGCAGTAATCTAGTCTCGAGGTAATAAAGGAGAATTGGTTACCTACCTTGGTGAATTCCTTTCTTCTCTGGCTCCCGTAATGCTCTGCATGGGCAGTTCTGCGGCTGGCCACCGGGAGGCAGCTGTCTCAGAAGTTTCCTCTGGTCATGTGCAGAGCTAGCCCCAACTCCTCAGTCCATATCCAAGCCGAGGGTCGGTCTAAGGAATTAATCCAAGAACTTGTACAACATTGATTAGTACTATGTAACCTTATAACTCTTCCAATGTGGAAGGAAACTTTTCTGAAGTAACTGAACTTTGTGCAAATCTCTGTAATTTCGTCCCTACCCTGGCGCTGCTTGGCCGGGTGGGTCGGAGCATTACGGGAGCCAGAGAAGAAAGGAATTCACCAAAGTAGGTAACCAATTCTCCTTTCTCTCTCTGCCTCCCAGTAATGCTCCGCACGGGATGTACCCAAGCCCAATTACCATAAGGGTGAGAGCCGACAGCGCCGGGCATTTCGAGCACTGCCTGCAGCACCCTTCTACCAAAGGCTGCGTCTGATCTGTGCACATCTATTTTGTAGTGTTTTACGAAGGTAAAAAAGGGAGGACCAGGTGGCGGCCATGCATATTTCTTCGTATGAGGCATGAGCCTTAAAGGCGTATGAACTCCTAACCGAGCGTGCCTAGATTTGGAGTGGTGGAACTTTGTTCTTTGCCCTGTACGCCTCTGTGATGCATTGTTTCACCCATTTTGTTATTAGGGTTTTGGAGGCCTTTGAGCCTGCTGTGCTAGGCCTATTGTTAACAAACAGTGGATCTAAAATTATTTGTTCTTTTGAGATAGAGTCTCAAGGCCCTACAAACGTCTAGTTTGTGCCAGATCTTTTCTTTAGGGTGGACTGGATTGGGGCACAGGGAGGGTAAGTTTATCTCCTGTGCCCTGTGGAAGAGGGTGTTTATCGTGGGGATAAACGCCTGGTCTATTCGTAGTGTTACTGACTGATCGTGGAAGGTGCAGAAGTTTTCTTCCATTGAGAGGGCTCCCAGTTCGGATACTCTCCTCGCTGAGGTGACTGCTATCAGGAAGATGACTTTCAATGATAACATGTATAAGGAGACTCATTTTAGGAGCTCAAAAGGAGGTCTTGTTAGTGCATCTAAGACTAACGGAAGGTTCTAGGATGGGCATCTATACACCACTGGGGGTGAAATTGACCTGGCTGCTCTGATGAACTGTTTGATGTGTTTATGAGTGGATATACGTCTGTTGGATAGTGTCCTGATGACTGAGTCTATGGCTGAAATCTGTCTTGAAAGGGTATTTGGTCTGAGCCCCTTATCTAGGCCCTCTTGTAGGAACTGTAACACTGTAGGGATGTCTGCCGTGGTTGGATCCAGTCCCTTTGTTGTTGCCCATGAGGCGAAAGTCTTCCACGTGGCTCTGTATGCTCAGCTAGTGGCGGGTCGTCTGGATTGTTGCAGCATTGTAAGGACCGCCCCTGAGTACCCTTTCTCCCCGAGTGCTATGCGCTCAAGGACCATGCTGTCAGTCTTAGCACTTGTAGATTTTGGCATGTTAGAGTGTCCTGTGACAGCAGGTCTTGTCTCATGGGTACTCCGAAGTGTGGTACAACGCTTAGCTGGATGAGGTCTAGAAACCATGGCCTCCTCGGCCACCACGGGGTTATAATTATTAGGCGAGCGCTCTCCTTCACTAGCTTCGCTAATGTTCGTGTGATTAGCGGCATGGGGGAAAATGCATATAGTCGTTCCCTGGGCCATGGTTGGTTGAGGGCATCTGATGCGATTGCTGCTCTGCATGGGTCTTTTGTCATTAATCTCGGCAGCTGCGCATTTCTCTGACTGGTGAGAGGTCTATCCTTGGGAGCCCGAACCTCTCTGTAAGTAGAGAGAATACCTCTGGGTGGAGCTTCCACTCGTGTGGGTCCATCGTTGTTCAGCTGACTCAGTCTGCTTGTATGTTGTCTTGGCCCTTGATGTGAAGGGCTTTGATGGATAGCAAGTGTTTCTGTGCCCATGTGAAGAGGTGAGTGTCTTCCTGGTGGAGTGCCAGGGACCTGGAGCCCCCCTGGTGGTTCATGTATGCCTTGGCTGTGACGTTGTCTGTGTACACCAGGAGATGTATCTTGCTGGGGTTGGTGAACAGGTGTTGTATGGCTAGTCTGATTGCCTTCAATTCCAGGAAGTTGATGCTCCGGTGACGGTCGGAATCGGTCTAGAGGCCTGGGATTGACACGTTGTCGGAGTGGGCTCCCCATCCCGATAGGCTGGCGTCTGTTGTGATCATTTGCCTGTCGGGTTCCGACATGGGTGTCCCTTTGGTGAACGTGTCTTCCTTTAGCCACCAGGACATGGAGCGTGCGATTGTCCTGGGGACGGTGACCCTGGGATTCTTGCCTTGTGTGAG
Organism: Sphenodon punctatus; assembly: GCA_003113815.1. Lineage (NCBI taxonomy): Eukaryota > Metazoa > Chordata > Lepidosauria > Sphenodontia > Sphenodontidae > Sphenodon > Sphenodon punctatus. The sequence continues at coordinate 2,472,961 of QEPC01000978.1, read as the reverse complement.
CTCTCATTGCATAGGACGCAGCAGGCTCTGTAAGGGTCGCAGGTGGAACCGCCCCCACTGTACTGGTTTGGTGCATGAGAAGAGGAGACCGAGGAGTTGAGCCAGGGTCTTGGGTGGCGTCTGTGTTTTAGCAGGGCTATCAGGTTGTGTATCTTTTCCTGTCGTTGTTGTGGTACAGAGAGGACTCCTAAGGAGGTTATCGATCACCACGCCGAGGCATTCCATTTTCGTCGTTGGAGTCAGATGGTTTTTTTCCGTGTTGATCAGGAACCCGTGGCTGCTGAGGTAGTGTGTGGTTCTGCTGAGGTTCCTTTGGAGAATCTGCTGAGAGGGAGCTTTGATTAGTAGGTCGTCCATGTAGGGGTATAAGTGCACACCCTCCTGTCAGAGGTTTGCCACCAAAGGTACTAGGTCTTTTGTAAATGTCCTGGGAGCCGAGGAGAGCCCGAATGGAAGGGCTCTGTATTGGTAGTGATTGTTCTGATATCAGAACCTCAGCCATTTCCTGTGGGGGGGCCATATTGGAATGTGCAGGTATGCCTCCTGGAAGTCGAGGGAGACCATCCAGTCATCTTCCCTCAAGCTGTGGCAGATGGAGGAAACTGTCTTCATCTTGAATTTTTGAGCTATCACTGCTTTGTTCAACAGTTTGAGGTCTAGGACCGCTCTCCATGAGCCTGACTTTTGGGGCACGAGGAATATTATGGAATATAGACCCTGTCTGCGTTGGAGCAGGGGAACTGGTTCTATGGCTTTTATTTGTAAGCGTCTCTGTATTTCTACAGTCATTGCCTGGTGCATTTGCACGTTTTTTGATGTTGGTGACACAAGAAATTTTTGAACGGGGTGCTTTTTGAGTTCTATGCGGTATCCCTGCGAGATGCACTGTCTTACCCAGGCGTCTGGTATCGAGCGTTCCCAGAGTTCTGAGAAGTGTTGAAGCCTGCCCTCTACTGCTCGTTCCCTTGGATAGTCATGCCTCCTGCTTGTGAGCTGGGGGGTTGGGTTTACTTTGCCTTCACCTGTCGAAGTGTTGACCTCTATTATTCCTATTGCGGAAGTCGAAAGTGCCTGTGATTTCCCTGGACTGACCCTGAAATTTTCGGAAGTTTCTGAATCCCCTCTTGTTTTGTAGGGTAAGGAATGAAAAAATCTCTCTTTTTTGTGCTCATTTGTCGTAAATTCTTGTTTCTGGCCTTGTCATTTGCATCTGCTAAGACTTTTTCTAGGTATACTCTGAAGAGTTTCAGGCCTTTGTATGGGGCAGCGGCTAGGAGATTTTTCGCTGTCACGTCCCCCTGCCAGAATCTAAGTCACAGTCTGCGTCTTGCTGAGACAGAACTGGCTAGGGATCTGGCTGCCCAACCCAGGGCATCCATGGATGCATCAGCTAGGAATGCCGCTGCCAGGGAGATGTGGGAAGAGATGATCTGAGCCCGTTTTGCTGATATACGGGGTCTTGTGCCTCTTGTAGCCATGCCAGTAGGGCTCTGGATACGTAGGCTGATACAACATTGACCTTTATGGTCGCGGCCGAGAGGTCTACCCCTTTGCATAGTGACGTGTCTATTGACCTGTCTGTTGCATCTTTCGGGAAGCAGTCTCCCTCAGTGGGGAAGACTGTCTCTCTGGCCAGGGAGATGGTGGCGGCGTCTACTTTGGCGATTTTAAAGATAGGTTCTTTTTTCCTTGAAAAGGAGTACAGGGAGGTTTGGGTTTTATTCATCCTGTATGCTTTATCAGGGTATTTCCACTCTTGGATGATTAGTTTTTCAAAATTTTTATCTAAGGGCATGCCTGTCTTTCTGCCATGGAGAGAGGACAAATGCTCCCTTTGGTCTTCCTCTTGAGTTTCTGAGGAATCGTCTTTTCCTGGCTTTGCTAGGAGTTGGAGGGTTTTTGCCACTTGTGACAAAAAATCTTTCCTGTATTTTAGGGGGAATTGCCTTTCCCTATCTTTGGGGGTCAGCAAACTCTTGGGTGCTGGAGCCCTCTAAATCCTCCCACTCCCCTGATTCCTGGTCAGAGGTCAAGATTGAGTGATCTCTACCCCTGGATTTCTTAGCTGGCATTTCAAAACAGCTCTCCTCAGAATCTGCAGAGGGCTGAGATTCTTGGTCTCTGGCGCCCTCTGCTGGCTCTCTTTTGGTTTCGTTTCTCTTTTTGCGAGGAGCTTTTCTCCCACTTGGTTTCTGAGCCTTTGGGGGAGGGAGTTGTTTATGGGCCCCTTTTTCCTGCAAGTCACAGAGCCTGTCCAGTGACCGCAGGATTTCCCCCATGATTACAGAAAGGGAGGGGAGGTCTACTTGCGTTTGTTGTTCCTCCTGGGGCTCCTGCCGCGATCCTCCCGGCATGTTGCGTCTGAGCGGGGAGACTAGAGAGTGGTACGGCGCTGGGAAACTGCTCCCGCCGAGCGGTGCCTTTCCCGGAGTGGGGGGAGTCTTACAGGCACCCTGGTTTTAGGGTCCTCCATCCACGCTCTCCTGTCCCAGGTGCAGTGCGAGGGAACTGGCTGGGTGTAATGCGTGTTCCCACTGTTCGGGGGAATTGCTGCCCTAATACCCCGCTTGCTCGCCTTTTCTCCTGCAAGCTGCTTTGTTGATTTTCTTTCTTTTTTCTTTTCCTTTTCAGGTTCGCGCATGGAGTTGCTCCCGATCGGCCCGAAGGCAGAAAACAGACTGAGTAGTTGGGGCTAGCTCTGCACATGACCAGAGGAAACTTCTGAGACATCTGCCTCCTGGTGGCCAGCTGCATAACTGCCCATTCGGAGTATTACAGGGAGGCAGAGAGAAAAGCATGGATGATTGCGGCAAGATCTGCATCTGAGACGTACGGCTTCAGTTGACGCACCAGATGTACTTGGCAAAATCCTCCTTTCGCCACAGCCATCACCTGGGCATCCAGGTGAAGCTGCGGGTCCAGGAGCACCCCCAGACTGTGGACTTGGGCCACACAGGGGGGACGGACCCCATCAATGACGGGGGTCCTCCCACCCTCTGCTTTACCCACAACCATCACCTCCATCTTGTCAGGATTCAGTTTCAGTCGACTCGCCCGCATCCAATCCCCCACAGCTGACAAGCACCGGTAAGCAACAAGACTGCCGGGCCTGAGTCCGGTGAAAAAGAGAAGTATAGTTGGGTGTCATATTGACGACACCTCACACAATACCCCTTAACGACCTCCCCCAATGGCTGCATATATACGCTGAACAGGAGTGGGGACGAGATCCCGGGGAGATGATGAAAAAAATCACCCAAGACCACACGCTGGGTTCTTCCGGCCAGGGAAGAGCAGCACCACTCAAGAACACTACCGCCCACCCTGGCACGGTCCCACAGGCGAGCCACCAACAGCTCGTGATAAACAGTATCAAATGCAGCCAACAGATTTAATACCACCAACAGGGTCGAATGACCCCGGTCTAATGCTCGGGAGAGGTAATCAATCAAGACCATAAGCACAGTCTCGGTGCCATAACCCAGACGAAAGCCAGACTGCGAGGGATCTAAGAAACCGATCCTATCCAAATGCTCCTAGAGATGCTGTGCCACCACCCGCTCAATAACCTCCCCTAAAAAGGGAAGTTTAGAGACTGGCCAATAACTGGCTAGGGCATCAATGTCAAGAGATGGTTTCTTGAGCAGGGGCCAAACCACCACCTCCTTCAAACAACTCGGCACCTGCCCTTCCGAAGGGAGGCATTGACCACATGATGCCAATGTCTCCTGACTGGTCGTAACCAGCCAGGACAGGCATTGGTCCAGTTCACAATCGGTGGCGCGGACAGACCCAAGAGCATCACCCACATCAGCAGGCGAGACACACAAACTGATCCCACAAAACAGGACAGGCCACTACCTCTGGCTATTGTACTGCCATAACTGTCAAACCCGCTGTGAATTCGGGCAATTTTATCTGCAAAAAAGTCAGTAAACAAATCACAGCGAGCAGATGACTCCAGAACCAGGCGGAGGGAGGCCGAACTGACCAGCCCCCGTACCACCCGGAAAAGCTCAGCTGGGCGTGACTTTGCAGATGCAATGATGCACTGCCACGGCATAGGAACATAACCAACTTTTATGTCACAACCGGTCCGCTTCAGTGTGTGAATGGCGCCACCGTTGCTCTAACCGCCGCCCTTCCTGCTTCATTCACTGCAGCTCCTCCGTATACCACAGGAATCTGCGTTGTCGGCAGGAAGTGGATGCCTTGGTACTGTATGGTCGATAGTCTCTGTCAACAGAGTATTCCAGCAAGTCACAAGGTCATTGAGCGACCGGCCGTCAGGGTCAGAGAATATATCCCCCAGGGCAATTCGGAACTGATCTGGTTCCATAAGGCTCTGGAAGCGGGCCAACCGAACTGGCTCCGCACCTATCCGAGGGGCACCAGGATGGTGGACTGGAGGAGATAATGATCTGTCCATGACAGGGGTTCTATTAACACTTCCCCCACTTCCGGATCCCCCGCCACAAGGCCTGTGCAAAGTATCATGTCGAGGGTATATCCACCCACCTGGGTTGGGCCAATGACTCACTGAGACAGGCCCATGGCTGTCATGGCGTCCATGAAATCACACTCAACACCCCCGAGACTGGCGTCAGCATGGATATTGAAGTCCCCAAGGGCCATTGTCCTTGGGGAGCGCAAGACCACCCCCAACACCAGCTCTACAGGGAAGCTACGGGGCAGGTAGGTGCACGGTACACCAGCAGCAATCCCACTCTGTCTCTGGCCTGATCAAACACCAGGTGAAGGGCCTCGACTCCGTTAATAGATGGCACAGGAAATCTACTCTCAGACCATTCATCCTTAGGAGGTAAAGGGGACTCTGTAGCTGAAGAAAGTACCACCTCCTCAAGGGACATACCCTGCCCCCAATCTTCATCTGAGAGTCAGTGTGGTGTAGTGAGAGCCAGTATAGTGTAGTGGATAAGATGCTGGATTTGGACCTGGGAAGCCATGGTTCAACTCCTGCTCTAGCCACGAACTCGCTGTGTGGCCTTGGGCAAGTCACAACCCGGGAATGTGTGCATGTCTGTCTGTCCAAGTGTTCCCCGCACCCTTGTCCATCTTGGAACTCCCTCAATTATGGAGCAAATGTGGAATAATTATGGAACTCCCTCCCCTTGGAGGTCTGCCTGAGCCTGCTCGTCTTCCAGAGATGTGAGACCTTTTTGTTTGGCCAGGCATTTTGAAGGCCGGCATCGGGTTTAGTGGGATTGGGTAGAGAGGTTTGGGGAGAAGGACTGGTGGGTGGAATGATGGGGGTTTAAAGGAATTTTAATGTATTTTTATATTTTGATTTTTTAGGTTCAATGTTGTGAGCCACCCTGAGTCTTTGGAGAAGGGTGGGGTAAAATGTAAAAATAAATAGACAGGTTCCTGCCCAGTGGGCTTCCCGTTTTCAAAAATCTGTGACTGTAAAGTGCTGTGTACACCTAGTATTGCTACAGAAATGGAGGAGGAGGAGGAAAGGGGATTCGAGGATCCCAAGGATTTGGAAATATCCAAGAGAAGCCTGTTGCTCTTTTTGCGGGCTGGCTGCTTGCTTTTTCTCACAAGACCAGCCTTTAAATCTAGGATCCCCCTCATTTAGAAATTCAGTAGGAGAGGAAGCGACCTCCTCCTGAGACCTCTCCTTGTTCATTTTATCCAAAGAGGCCAGGATCTTATTCAGCACCTCCATTTTGAAGAACTCTGCCAGGGACGTGGTATGCGGTGTCTGTCTTAAAGTCTTAAGACTCCATGGCTGTGCTCTGTCTCATTTGCTCCATTTATGTGTTTCTACTGGCTACGCTACATGCCTGAGAAAGGGCCCTGTGTGGTCCCCAAATTTGCACATTAAAGATATCATTTGAACCACTTTATCTCCCTGTCACGTGGGACCAACATGACGACCACATTCTATCTCCGGTGTCTCCTTCTAGCAGCCACCTGTCATCCATGTCCCCAGGCAGCTTGCTGGGTGTCATTTTGTCCCTGGCTCAATCAGCCCTTGTGTTGTGAGCCCACAGAACTTTCCCCATCTGGAGCGTCTCTGCAGTTTTGGGGGATGACTATTTGCCGCCCCCATTTCCTGCATTAGGGGGTCCAGCAATGGACTTTGGTTGAGAAGCAGGAGTGCCAAGAACGAGCTCCTCGGGGCCTTTTCTTCCACCTTCCCAGGCTGCCTGGGATGGGAAGCGGGGGAATATACACCCAACACCTCTTCTGGGGCGGGAGGGGGGAGAAAGATTAAAAGTGAATTAAAAATTAAAAGCCATTACAAGCACAAAACCTGATACCTAAGAAAAAATCCTCCCAAGCCCTGAAAAAACAATAGGGGTCTCAGGAGGAAAAGAAATGCTGTACTGCTCAGGAGAAGCACAGTCTGCGCCTGCCTGGTCTGAGGTAGGAACCCAACTGGAGGCAAGAGGGATCAGATCCCCACTGAGCATGCTGCACTGAAACTTGGTGTCAGTCTTCTGCTGATATCTTCCCCAGAGTAATTGGATTGCTGTCCAGGAGGTTCAAGAGAAGGACTTACATGTTAATATCACAAGAATTACTGTCCACTGTAAATCGAAATAACTGCTGAGTACCTTTTCAAAAAGGTCACAGAAGCTCAAAGCATGTTACACTGGTCAACCAGGTAGTTATAAACTTGAGTGGTTATGCTTTCACAGGTGATCGACTGATTATCAGTTAGAAGTGGACTGTAGAACTCCATGGTATGCATCAACTACAGACAGTCCTCACGTAAACATAAGATATATTAGCAATATTCTCAGTGTTGAATAATATTTTGCAGCTATAAGTTATCCACTATCCTAGCTGTAAGAACAGTATCTTTTGTTCAGTCTCTGCTGCTTTAAGGGTGTATCTATTAACCAGCTGCCATAACGCATAATTGGCTAAGTTAATTCATGTGTTTCTAAGACAGCCATATCTATCAAGAAACAAACTTCCAGTTGGATTCACAATGCAGAAGTTTAAACTTGCAAGGTATGGTCTGCGTATCTGAACAAGTAGTTGTGAGGAAGAACAAATTGACTGTGAACTTACCTCAAATCTTCAGGTTCTTCTAGCACATTGGGGGGTGTCCTAGCCTGCTGAGGTTCTGGATGGGGATACGGATCTGACCCCCACATCATATGGGGCTCAGACAATGGTACAACATGATCTCTTGGTCGAGCAATATGTTCAAATGAATCAGGACTGGCTCCAGACCCTTCCATCTGATCCCTTCTCATTAGAGGTTTAGGAAGCATGATTCCTGCATTTGAGAGATTAAATAATTAAAAATAAATGGCTCAAAAGTAATGCCTGAAATTGTAGGAGGGATAGTTGACAAGGAAGGAGTGTGCCCACCTTCCCACACAGAGCCTTCTGCTGGGACGGGACTGAGATTTCCCTCCTAGGAAGAACTCCGTAAGCTGCCCAAAACACAGGCAAGCAATTCAATGAGAAAAAGAGGCCTAACTAGCCAAAACACTATACACAGAACCAATGACTTCCTGGCTGCTTTCTCACACTACCTGGGAAGGAGGGGAACATCTAGGAAGGCACTCACGGCACTATTCTCACGCAAATTAGTGCAATGTAGGTATGTGCTATTCTCATGCAAATTAGTGCATGTAGGTATGTGCTATTCTCATGCAAATTCTCACGCAAATTAGTGCATGTAGGTATGTGCTATTCTGCTTCTCCCCCTCCCCCACCCCGCAAGAACATCTGTGATTGTAAGAGCTACATCAACAGACCCAGATATGCACAAATGTTCTCGTGGGAGAAAAGCACAATAGAACATTCCTACGTGCGCCAATTCCTGTGAGAACAGAGCTGTAACTGCCCTCACGAAAGTCCCCGCCCCCCCCCCCCCCCCCCGGGTAACATGAGAAAGCAGCTTAAGTTTTCAAACCCTTTCTGCCACTACTTTGAGTACAGTAGCTCAAAAACATATCTGTTCGAGTGAATGGATACCAATTCAGGACCAGAAGCTTGAAGCAGTAGCAGCCCACAGGTGTCCAATGATTTTATTTATTTATTTACACTTTAATTTCTATGCTGCCCCCTTCTGCCTCTGGCAGCTCACAACAAATTACAAAAAATATATAAAAATATTTAAAAGATCAATAAAACCAAAGCAGGAGTCTATAAAAGGCATTAAAGAAAAGAAAAAAAAGGCAGGCTGATTTAAAAAAAGACAGGGCTGGCACCCTATTTTTAGCTAACAGGTAAGGCACCCCCAGATTGCCAAAACCCACAATACCCTAACAGCATATCTGATCATCACAATGAAAGTGGCATTTTAGGAGCTTAGAACTGAATTCTGCATTGACTTTCAATCCAACAGCTCTCAAGACTTTACTTCCCCCTTTCCCCCACTTCTCATCCCTCATCCCCTCCACCTGCCCTAGTTTTGCTGTTTCTGTCTTCAATACATTCCTCTCCTCCACCATGGACCACCCTTTGCTCTCCTCTCCCACCGACTTATCAGTGCCATCAACCCCAGGCCCTGGCTCATCCCCACTACCCGCCAACTCCACTCCTGCTCTCATGCTGCTGAACACCTCTGATAGAAGTCCCATGAACTTGTTGACTTTCTCAATTTTAAGCTTACACTTTCTGCCTTCAGTTCTGACATTTCCCTTGTATTGCCAAACAATGTTACTACTCCACCCTGGATTGAATCCCACTCCTGTGGGATGAGCGCTTCTTGATCAGTTCCCTTATCAAACTTATCCCTGTCCTCCCCCTTCTGCACAAGATCTTGCTTCCTTTTTTAGTGGTGAGACTGACAATCTGCCTTGATCTTGTTTTTCACTCCTCTTCCTCTCTCACTTCTCCTCCTCTTGCCTGTCTTTCCTCTTCTCTCCAGTTCCCTTTGATGAGAACTCCTCATTCCTCTCCTCATGCAATCCCTTCACCTGTACTCCCCTGATGCTGTTTTGTCTCCCATTTGCTACTGTCCCCAATATTGCACCCTCTCTGCTGCACTTCAGTCTCTGCCTCTCCACTGGATCATTTCAAGCATGCCACTGTCACCTCTAACCTTAAGCAGCCCACTCTCTTGACCCCTCAAATTATCACCTGGACTTACTACTCCCTATCATTTCCAAGCTTCTGGAGCAAGCTATCTACACCTGCTGTCTTGACTTTTTCCCTCTTCCAAATCCTGCAATTGACCCTCTTCAACCTGGCTTCCGCCCTCTCCAATCAACTGAGACTGCTCTTGCCAAAATTACCAATGACTTCTTAGCTAAGTTTATAGGACTCTTCAGGACTTCTTAGCTAAGTTGACAGACCCATTCTTCTCCTGCTCGATTGCTTTACTACCTTTAACACTGTTGATTCACTTTGCTTTCTTAGTTTCTGGGGGCTCAGTTCTCAACTGGTTCACTTCCTAGCTAACCACTTTCTTGCTGCTACCTTCACCTCTGTGTCATTTTGCCTTCTCAGTCAGAGTTCCACAAGGCTCTGACCTTGGCCCTCTTCTCCCTTTACACACTTTACTCTGGGCAATCAGTATGTTGATGTGGAGAAAGTAATGTTGCTGTGCTAGTCTCAAATATAGGCAATAGAGACAAAGTAGTACAGTGATATCTTTTATTGGACCAAGTACAGTTGGTGGAGGTATGCAAGCTTTCAGACCTCACAGGGTCCTTCATCAGGCAAGCTAGGGTATTTTCAGACATGATGGGGCCTCTATCGGCCCCGTCACGGAAACACCCATTGATCCCCTGCCGGGATCAAACTGGCACGTCCAACAGATGTGCCGCTGATCCCGGCGGGGAATCAGGGAGGGGGCGGGGCCGCGCAGCTCAATGTGCGGCCGCACAGCCCCGCCCCCCGCGCTCCCTAGGCCACCCACCCTCTGGGAGACAGGCGGGTGCCACGGCCAATGCGGCCGCAGCGCCTGCCCGCCCGTGGCATTGACCACGGCCCGGAACCCCGCCGCTGATTCTGGGCCGTGGTCCAGGGACAGACGAGACGATCCCCCTGATCAAGAGCGAAAATCGCATTGAACACACAAATGGAGATGGTCCGGGGAGGACCTCCGTTTGCGTGTTCAATGTGATTCCCCCCCGTGATTCACGGGGGTGAACATCTGGCAGGCGGCTTCTGTTCGCCCCAACAGACGTTACGAGAGCATGATCACCATGTGGGAATTCCCTGTGGTTGAGTGTGATCTCATAATGTCTGAAAATACCCCTAGGAATCAGAACTGGAAACTAATCAAAGCAGTGAGGTGCATACAGTGATTGTAAACTGGCAAAAGCAGGTGAGGAGAAGGAGGAGGTTAGAATGAGCCCAGTTGGAATACAACGAAATGGAAAGAGCTGCTGATAGTAAACAAACTTGAATTTACTTACTATCAGCAGAGTTCTTACTCTTCCCACTTCAAGTTTAAAGGTGAGAACAAGCATGTGGAGAAGGGGGGAAATTAAAAAATTCCAATAAATTAGTGAGGCACAACTTCTCTTTGCTAAATCCATGTTGACTCTTTCCCATTAAGCCATGTTTATCAATATGCCTCACGATTCTGTTTTCGCCATTTTGCCTGGTACAGATGTCAGGCTCACGCATTTGTAGTTTCCAGGATTGCCTGTAGAGTCCTTTTTAAATATCAGCATTACATTCACTACCCTCCATCCCTCTGATACAGTGGCAGATTTTAGAGATAGGTTAAAAATTACAAGTAGTAGGTCTGCAATTTCATATTTGAGTTCCTTCAGAACTCTGGGGTGTAAGCTACGAGCTGCACCACTAGGAGTCCAGATGTGAAATTGGTCAGTACCACTTGAAGAACCACCATTAATTCACTAAAAGGTACAAATATTTCTAGCTGGGAGGATAAAGCAATGCTTCAATAAATCTTACCATGCACCACTTAATTAAAGTACCATTCATTTCCATGGGACTTGTGCCAACATTAAGTGCAAGGACCAATACTGCACAGCTGAAGGACTGTGTCCTAAGGAAGGATATAGGCTAATACCTGGATGTATAGGCGGCATATCCATAGCAGGCCTTCCTGACATCATTCGCGGATCCATATAAGACTGCATCATAAGCCACCGGGGATCAAAACTCATAGAAGCCAAATGCTGAGGGTGTGGTTGCATGGGTTGATAGAGGTGTCTATGCTGGGGAGGAGGTACAGGGCCACTGGAAGACACTGATGGAGCAGACTGTGGAAGCACCCCTTGTTGCTGTTGCTGCCACTGTTGCTGTTTCATCTGCTCCTACAAAATCAGATTTCCAGTGTTAAAGATTTAATAATCCAGACTTGCAACAGTTAAATTTGTTAAACAGGTTAACTCTAGAAGCATCAGAGTACGAAACTACTTTACTACCAAAAAATACTAATTCAGATTTTATCAAATACACAGGGTGAAAAAAACAAATGGAACAGATCAGAATGGGGGTGGGGGGAGAGAAAAGGGGACAGGAAACTGAACAAATGGAGAAACTGCAAGACAGCTATAAAGCCTAGAAATCTTCCCTGAGAAGCAGGGTAGCTCAAACACATTCTCAGTTATAGAGTAATACAGAAGGTTTACAGAGTATATTCCAGGCATGCTATCTCCCCTCAGTTTAATATTCAAAACAATGAAGAGCAGAATCTTGTAGAAAGTACCAAATGTCACAGTCCTTAACCAACCCCAGCCCTCCTCTAACTGGCTAGGATAGCATCCAATCCAAAAAACATTCTTGGCCCTTTTATTTTCTGCTCAAATCAGACACCTTGCCATCATAGCAAAAGTAGACTCCCTCATCTTAGACATATCCCTGTGAGCAACGTTGGTAATACAAAGCAACTGTGGCGGATACTGTAGTTATGAAATTTATGGCCCCTCGAAGAGTTCCTTCAGTTTCAGAGGCTTGAACATACCTATGCTTTATTAATCAATGGTAAATGTACCCTGCCACTTCCAGATGCTTTTGAATCAGTGGTTTATTTATTTAAAAAACATTTATATCCCCCACCCTCCTGCAACTCGGCAGCTCGTTTACCTGTTGCCTCTGAAACCTGGGTGGCAGTGACTTCTGAAACTGTTTAGAATAGCCTGAGGAGACAGCAGGACGAGGCTGAGAACCTGAATCTGGTTCACTTTCCTGAGTCATCTGAGAACTCTCTTTCTCATTATGACTGCTGTCTTGTCTGGTGAAAACTGGCAGACCGTCTGTTGAAAACATTGACAATTAGTTTGTATCTGCCAAATTTACTCTAGATCAAGGTAAGATGAAGCATGTTAAATTACTATAGAACCGTGTTTTAGCCAAGATCCCAAAGCCTGAGCTGAGAGGATCTTTATTCTTTGTATTTATTATTATTATTATAAACATTTATATAGCGCCAGTCGTGTGACCTGGTGCTGTACAGAACATAGAATTAGACGCGTCCCTGCCTGTGGCTTACAATCTAAAAGACAAAGGGGGAGAGACAGGGAGAGGGGACAGTGGGAGAGAGAGGGGAGAAGACAAACAAACATTCAAGCGGATGCGAAGTCTCAGGTGCGTATACTTGGCTTGGTTACAATCAGGTTGGTAGCAGCAGTCAGCAGAGGACGGCAGACAGTGAGTGTACGGGGAAAGACTAGCAGGCATTGGGGAAGGCAGCAAGGAAAAGGTGGGTCTTGAGGAGGGATTTGAAGGAGCGAAGGGAGGAGGCAAGACAGATGTGGGTAGGGAGGGAGTTCCAGGCATGGGGGGCAGCGAGGGAGAAGGGTCGAAGGCGGTTAGGTGAGCAGGAGAAACGAGGGAGAGTGAGGGAGGGGACAAGAAGAGTGGAGAGCGCGTGCAGGAGTGCGCAGGGAAATTAGGTCCGAGAGGTAAGGGGGAGTTTGGTCGTGGAGCAATTTGAATGTGAAAACCAGGAGTTTAAACAGGATACGTTCAGGAAGGCGGAGCCAGTGAAGGGAGAGGAGAGGCTGCACATGGTCGAAGCGACGGGCAGAGTGAACGACCTTGGCGGCAGAGTTTTGGATTGCGATAAGGGGGGGGGACAGGTGAGAGCGAGGGAGGCCAGCAAGTAGGAGGTTGCAGTAGTCGAGGCGAGAGATAACCATGGCATGAACAAGGATTTTGGCCGAGGAGATAGAAAGGGGCGGATGCAGGCAATCTTGTGGAGAGCGAATCGGCAGGATTTGGCCACAGAGTCAATGTAAGGTTTGAAAGAGAGGTGTGTGTCAAAGATGAAGCCCAAGCT